>JAABKK020054915.1:0-11139 GCA_011634745.2 Catotricha subobsoleta
TTTTCTTTGTTTATGAATTTAATACTCGCAAAAATGAAGTTCTGTACCAATCTAATTGGCAGCTTGTTTTTTTTTTTCTCAACGAATCATCAGTATCTAAGACATTTTAAAAAAATCGTGAACTCATTGATTCTTCAAAAAAAAAAAACCTAATATTTCCAAAAAGCGTTTGTCACCATAATATTACTTATAGTCAAGCACACCATTGCAAAAATTTTAAACTCTTATACAATATAAAACAATAAATTCTTATTTCTATTTGCGCAAAAAAAAAACATTAAAAACAAAAGCGTCAGCCGTATTTCATGGGTCAATCAGTCCTTGAACGGATGTATTTCTTTACATAAGCATAATGCATAACTATATAAGATTTACACTTCTCAATTTTATATAGTTTATTTTTATCATTTACATCTCTATCTATCGCGTTAAAGAAATGTTAAAAATATTATTATAGCCAGCCAGCTACCAGTGCAGCAACTAATACAAATAAATCATGAATACATTAATGTTGAAATGTTCCGTTTTACAATATGATAATTTTTCAATTCTAGGAATCAAAACATTTCTCTCAGTTTAGAGTCAGCTGTAGTTAAATTGAAACAAAAAAATATGTATATTTTATCGCATAATCTGATCAGTTTCATTTTGTGAATATTATTTTATATAGTTTTATACAGACTGCGCATGCACACGTGATTCTTTTAATCCGTGTGTTTTATATTTAATTTGTGTTTTTTTTTTTTTGGAAATTGTAATTTAAATCATTTTTTCTCAAACATATTTTTTATTTGAGAATATTTTGTGTACTTAGTAATTGTGTATTTGCAACATGTATATTTGCAATAGACTTCTAGAAAGTATAATAAAAGGAATAATTGTTTCGCGTGCTGGAGAAGGTGCAACTATTGCCGAAATTCGGCAGGATTATAATGATTTGGTTTGTGAAGATTGGCCATTGCAAAATAATTCATTGAAGTCAATTATAGACTACTTTAAAAGTATCACTGACATTTATTTTGTGGAATTAGAAGAGGGAGCTTATGTATGGTTTGTTAAAGAGCGTACATTTTCATCGGTTCATAATGCAATTGACAAAGAAGCCATAGCTCAGAAATCTACACAATCACAAGCAAATATCATATCCGCTACAACAACTGATACGAAAAATCTTGAATCAGAAATATCGGTTCTACCAAGTGTTGCACCAGCTATTGTTTCACCACCGAAAACTAATGTCGGAATTGCAGCGGAGAAAAACATAAAATCTACTATTGCATCTTCGCGACGTTCTCTACCGCCTAAAATTGATAACACAAAATCTATCAATTTCATTTCGAAAAGTAAAACCGTGACTGAGAATACTGGAAATTTACCACGTGCTTTACCAACTATAGTTAACAGCGCAACGGGAAATACAAAGCCAGCCGCAGGAGATGTGTTAAAAAATAAGGCAGATAGAGAAAACTCAAATAAGGTCGCATATGGAGGTGACACAAAAGCTGGTTCCCATAACAATTTGCATCCACCTTCAAATTCAACCAATTCTGGAACTGATCAAAATGTAAAGCCACTATTATTACAAAACAATGATGATCTTAAGAACAAAGGAATTCAGAAAAAAGAACGGTAAGCACAGTTTTTTTTTTTTTTAATTTACATATTTTCAATTAACTACTGTTAACATATTGTTTAAATAAATTATATTTGTCAAATTTGTAACAATTAAAAAAAACATTTTCCATTAAATCAAATATACTATAGAATACAATTACTTAGATACAATTTATTGTAGAAAAAAAATAAGTGGGTTATTATTCAGGCATACGTAAATTTCTTTTTATTTGTTTGGATTGAAAAATCTTCTTTTTTTTTATTGAAATTCCGTGTCGACGATTTATGTGATATACTAACAAAAAAATTCGAGCATAATTTGATTTTTGTAAATTAACGTTTAGAGTTTGCCACTCCAATTTAAAGTTTTATATGAAAACTAAGTATAAAAAGTATGTAGAAATAACTATTTACACAGATCTCTATCAAACCTTCTAAAAAAAAATCTTTTTTTTTTGAATTGATCAATATGCTTAATGCTCAATTGCTCATTGGTCGAAAAAATGTTTAACGACAAATATATTTAAGTTTTAAATTTTTTTTACTTTTCATAACGTTATGAAACCCATAAGTTTTTCATTAAAATTTTAATTTTAGCAAGCAACACAAAAAAAAAATGGTTCAAGACTCAGTACCTTCAAAACCGTTATATTTTAAAGACTATGAACTAATTGGTGATGATTTTTTTCTTGCGATTGCAAAAAATAATTTAAAATGTAAAGAAGATAATCGTCGTAAGTTAATTTTTATTGCATTGAACAAAATAAAACTACAAGTAAAACTGTAAGAAATAATAATAATCACACTATTTTTTTTTTTTATTTTTTCTTAATCCCTTTTGTGCAGACCATTTCGGTAGATACGGTCTATGTATTTCGGGACAAACAATTCGAGCTGCAACTTTAATGCTTCTGAAACCTGAAACAATCATTCAAAAATCTCAAGCCATAATTAATCTTGGTTCGATGGATATATTACTAGCTCGTGATCTACTTGATATCAAATATGATTATGCTCGATTGCTTCAAGCATGTGACAAACGTAATATTCGTCCAATTATAACAACAATACCACCATTAGCAAATGCCACGCATTTAACGGATATGCGTCAAAAGCTGTTATTGTTCAATCGATTTTTGGCTGACCGGTATGCAATAAACTATCATGTTATCGATTTATATTCGTGCATGGTTACATCAAATGGAAAGATTATTGATGATTGTTATCAACCGTAAGAATCAAACAACTTTTATTATCGCACTGTTTAATTTCTACCTTTAAAGAATTCATTTTTTTTTTGTTTGCGAATTTTTATGATTCTTTCTTGTTTGTAGGTATTCAACATTAAAACATGGATTTTCTGAACCATATGTTCTGTGGAATCATATTGGACGTCAACGCATAGTAAAATGTTTAAAAGAAAGTTTGGTTGCGAATCCAGTGATAAATAAAACTACCGTTCAAAAGTAATATACAAATATATTTATTGTTAATTTAATTTAATTTATTTATTTGCTAAATGTCATACAATTTATTATTATTTTAATCTATTATTATTTTTAATGATAAATTTACGGCTAAATTTAAAGCAAATCAGTGTGTGTTTTGTCTTTATGAAAATTTATCGTTAATTTTTTTTTTTTTATTTATTTATTTACAATTACTTCTTTTTCAAACGTATAATTATATAATTAGATACTATTTTAATAATTGTGATTTATATAAAATATTTGATTGATCAAAAATATCATTATTATTATAAAAAAAATTGTATTTGTATTGAAATAAGCTCACTTTTTAGACAGATAACGTACGGAGCGTATTTTTTTTTTTTTTTTATCAAAGCAACATTTTCAAAGTAAGATGCGACATACAATTTTCTTAATAAAATTCTATTCAGCATCCCATATAATTATGTGACGCTAAGAAAAAAAAAATCTTTCGTTCATTATCTGTATTAAGAAAACTATAAAAATATAAATGCCCAATTCTATTATTTCGATTAGGAATTCCTTTGCAATTTAAAAAGAGAAATTATAGTCTTGTGCCATTTACTTCCTATGAATTTATGGAGAAAAAAAAATGTTTTGTTGCTTTTCCGTTCTCATAAATGCCAAATTTTCGTATGAGAAAAGAAAACCAACAAAACGAATTTCAAATAGAACATTATTTTTAAATTGTTTGTTGGCTAGAGGTACCCACACACAATTTAAAAATTAATTTATCGCGCATCATTATTTGATAAACTCCATAAAATTCAATTAGCACTATTTAAGTATTTAGGAAAAATATTGTATATTGTAAATTTATTGTTAATGTGATTATTCGATTTCTTTATACCCGGCTATAAATTTTCACGCAAAATATAATCGTGTCTGTATTTATATATAAACAACCATTTCTATTTTGCTATTGAGAATTTATAGATATGGGAAATTAATCTTAACTTAGTGGTTATAAGAATTTTTATTTTGTTCTATATAAGAAAGAATTTACATTGAAATTTGTAGCTACAAATTTATTTGATAAGTTTTTAATGAAAATACCAGTAAATTGTTTATTTTAAAGAAATTATGAATTAATTCGAACGCTTTAATAAATAATTGTAAATTTGTTTTGTAATTGTTATTAATATTTATGTTGAATTCTTTATTTAAAATCATAATGAATTTTTCATATCATTGATGATTTTCACATTTTTAAGAACTATAAATAAAACTTGAGTTTAACAAAAAAACTATTAGCAGATTATACTCTGATCTGACGAATTATATTATTCTTTAAATCACATCTTTAGTAATTTGTAAACTAAGAACTTTTTTAAGTATATATTTTGTTTATAGTCGGTTTAGATTTTCCATTTATGTTATTATGTGTTGCATCGGCATAGTCGGCATAGCATATAATATGGCAAAGATATCACATCACGTGTAATCTATATTATTTTTCTCAAAAACAAAAAGATAAATGATTTATAATATCGCGATAGAAATAAACAATTTATTATATTAGGGACCTAAAATTAAAAATGATATCCAACCGATGATGCGGTAAAAAAAAATGATACCCTTTGCAAATAAAAAGTAAGGCGATTTCATCATACGTACCTACACAGCCGTTCCGTATGAAAGCCACATAACACCACATACTCACATTTATATAAGTCATTCTGAATGTTGAGTTCGTTTGAAAACTCTACTAACACGCTATGATTATATTTACCTAAGTCATCTCTAACTCTACGAATACCTCACTCTGCAGCAATTTTGTGTAAAAATAAAATAAATTTGTGAACTTTTAATTGTTTTCAAAGGAAATGACTGACATGTTATATGTGTTAAACTCAGTTTTAAATGCGACTAACATATAATATTAATTATTTATAGTATCTGCTGTTATTTATTTTATATATATATATATTTTTTTAAATAATTTTAATTTTGGGTCTGGGAAATCACTTTTTAATAAAAGACAAAAAAAAATATTTGGCAGCTTTATCAGTAATATTTTTCAAAGATGTTTGGTCAACACAACACATTAGGTATATTTTTTTTCCAAATAGTTTAAAGTACCATTTTTAAGATAAGGTCCAGAACCCGATTAATTTTTTTAAAATTTATACATTGGATTTTCAATCAAAATAGTGTTCTTCTTGATGAGTTTGAAGTAAATATATGGTATAATATTATGTTTGTGTATATTTAAAATTTACTCTCAGCTTTAAAAAATGTACTGTCAGAAATACTTTATAAAAATTACAATAAAATATATTTATCTTTTTGGACTTATTAGAAGTAGAAGTAGTTAATATGATTTTGTTTCGACTCTATTAAATAGATAATACAAATCAATATATAGTAAATGCGGGTGAATTGGTCCTCTAGCAAAAAAAATAATAATGTTATGTTAATATCCATGGCAGCGAAAACACGACATTATATGCCATTATCAAATTTTACTAAGTATGTCGTAAGTATGACATAATGCCATGGTTATTCCATAGATATTCCATATCTTTGCCGTCCACGGATATTATTACATTACATTCTTTTCGAGATTCTTTTTAATACTAGGCGTACATTAAATCGAATACACTTTTAAATTGTTTTAACGTCTCACAGTGTAAGTATACGAAGTTAATGTCATCATCAATATACTTTTTTCTCAAAATATCGTTAAACGTCATCGTATTATTGTATCGACCAATAGAATCATATATTCAATTAAACTTTTTTCTGCCGTGTATTAATATTCAAATATCATTTTTCATTTGAATGTGATGATTTTGTTATATCCTTTATTTTATTATTTGTGATTGTGAGTAGGGATTATAAAAATTCTTTTGGTTGAGTAATGTTTGATATTACTTATATAAAATCTATTCTTTCATATATTTTGTTATTTTTATCCCTGATGAGGCTATAATTTTATAGCGAAACGTCGGATTGATATGGTGGAATAATAAAGATGACGAAATAAAGGAGAAGAATATTCATTTTATTAAATGCCGCTGAACCAGAGAATAAAATAAAAAATATTTATTAATACGGCAGAGAAAAGTTTAATTGAATTTACATTTTTCTTTTTTTTTATTTCAAAATGTTTTATGCACATTTTCTTAGTAAATAAATAATAATATGTAATAACAATAAAGTATTTAATTTGAAGCTTCACTGTGTTTCTATACAAAGCTCCGCGTATCCCAGTTCACCACTGAATATCAGTGGGTCATAAACATATCGTATATATCATCATAATGTTTTTGTTTATATACAAATATTGTTGTACTTAAAAAAAAACCTAGGAAGAAGAGTATTTTTGATTTGACGTTAAAAAATAATGGTCAAGTTTAGATTATTTCTACACATTTAATCATTACGCTCAACTGCAGTATTTTATTAAGTTTTTCTTCTAATCTATGTAAATTTTTTGTTCAAGAAATTTCTAATTCAGAAGCGACAACATCTACCACGTACAGTTTATGTTCCTTCAGTCAACATGATAATTATGTATATATAAATAAAACCTCTACTCGGTAGTATATTTTTTGATTTTATGCGCTTGTCGTAAGTTAGTTGGAATTTAGATAAATTCAAAATATTAAATAATAAATAACTTCATAATTAAGCAAATATCAAACTAATTATGTTTTTGAATGATGTTGCAAAAAAGATGATGATGTGAAAAAAAAAAATATTTTCTTGTATTCTTACATACGGGGCGAAATGATACTTGGGTCTTTCGGATTTTGTGTATGTGAGGCTTGGACCTCGCCGCCATACTGTAGTCGGCGCCAATATGGTTTCTATCAACACTCGCCTCTTATGACAGTTTGAATTAAATGTTTGGCAATAATCTGAGACTTAATGCATATATGAAGTATAATTAACTATGAGGGTAATGAAAATTCCTGTTTTTTTTTTTATATTTTTTATTGTTGATTTATTAACAGAAAAAATGAAATTATCATACATTTCAGTCGCTGTATTGCTTGGAAAATTATAATTTTTAAAAATATTACTCTTAGATTTGTACTATATTTTAAAATATCAATTCGACACAAAGGCCCTCTCGAGCATATATGATCTTAAATGTTACTGGAAATAATTTTTGTGGACTTTAAAATTAAAGTTTCATACAGCATATGTTTATTAGCCACTGATGTTTGGTATACTGGAAATGAAAATTGAAAAAATATGATTAATAATTTTATAATTTAAATTATCAAATGGTGTGATGAAGCTTTACATTGGATCATTTGAATAATTTTAAATTTGAATACTTCATTATTATTATTTTATATATTTGGCATAGTGTTGGTTACACAGATTCACTTTTGAGATCTAAGAATAGATCGCCTATAAAAATCTGACATAGATCACGATTTGATATCATTTTGATCATAGACAGATAAAAGACAATTAAATCGAAAATACCATTAAAAATACAAAGAATATTTTGTGGACTCTTTGATATAGTCTTTCAATATTCAATCAATATTAAATTATTAAATTACTATTTGAAAAGTATATTTAATACAATTTTTTTTTTTCTGTATTCCTGTTGTTTGTGAAAACTACACATAAACATTCGGATCGATTATTCACAAAATGATCCGATTTAGATCACCATCTGATCTATTTTTAAATCATTCATATGTAGATCAAATCGTATAATCTGTTCCAAACACTGATATTTAGATGAATTTGGTATTTATGTCGTTATATTTATTTTTTTTTTCTTATTTTATATTTAAAAATGATGAACTACTTACTCTGAAGCACTATTGTAAAATATCTGTTCTAATTCAACATTATTAATTTTGCCATTGGATTTTCTACAAATATAATTTTATTACGTTTTGAAATACTTTTATTAGATATTTCCATAAATTATCGTTTCAGTTTTAGAGTGTCGTATAGAGCAAATCTATTTTGAAGTTATGAACTTGATTTGTTTTAACTTTCAATTAAATATTCTTCTTTCATGCATTTTATGTGTTTTTTTTTTTAAATGAAAATCAGTTTGGAACAAATATGTTTAAAACCTGCCATAAGCTGTGACAGATATTTAATAAAGATAAATTTGATAAATCGACATATGATAATAATTAACGAAAACCACATTCCTCAATCTTAAGTCCAAAAGCACGGAGATTTCACAACACTCTAAGCACTAAAAACAATAAAATAATACATAATAGCAAATAAGTATATTTTACCCGAATACAAGTGATTTTATGCGGTCTAAAATAATTAATTTGACCCCGTTCGATATATTACTATAGTCCTTTGACATATCTAAGAGCCTATTAAAAAATATTAATTAATTAATTAATTTGTTTTTTGTTTGTCTCTCTTATAAATAATTGCATACCCTGAGGCTCTATATTGTTCCAAATACGTTTGAAATTCTGCCATTGTTTTCCTGAAAGTGAAAGTAAAAGCAAACAACTTAATTTTTTTAAATCTTTTGATTCAGGAAAAGAAAATGTTTTTCTGTTATGATGCAGAGTTTCGCGAACTAGCAAAAATAATGAAAACATGTTTTTGGGTCTGATATCATGTAGTTTTTGATTCATGAGATCCTAATCGGATAATTTTTTAATTTGATTTATTGGCTTTCATCATTCATTACTCGTTCAACGTGGAATGTAGCAAGCATTTATAGAGACTTTGATTCATGACTTCATACGTAAGAAAATTGGATTTTAATTATTTATTTGTTATAATGGTTGAATGGACGCCAAAGTGATGAGTCTAGCTGAGCATTAAGGCCTCATGGGTTTATTAAGCAACCTAGTTTTTTGAAATGTTTTTGCTGCAGTTCATGTGTTGAAATGTTTATGTTGTAGAATTTGTTTTGTATTCGAAATTAATTGAATATAATTTTATAGCACAGGGGGCACCATCTTCAACTGACCGGAATTTATAATAATCTCCAATGTTCTCTAGATTGGTGCGCTATTTCTGTGCAATGATAAGGGATTGAATCGATTTTAATTAATCAATACTAGTTTACCTGTATCCATCTACTATCAATAGATGAAAATCCGATTTTAGAAGTACTGTATGGTCCATTGAGTGTGATCTTACGTTTTCGCTGTATATTTAAAAATCAATCAAATTTTATTAACTTCCAAAACTTTCGATTATATAAATTGTGATACTTACTTTTTCGCATGTAAATATTCTGATACAAATTTGCTAGGACAGCGACGTGTCAATGTATCAAAATAATCTTTGTACTGAAGATATGCTTTTCTAAAACATTATCAAACAAATAATAAAATGTTAAAGTTGTAAGTAAACTTTTATCGCAGTGCAGAAATCCGCATCTCTTTTTAGGCCAAAAAAATTCACCGTGCATTTCAGTTCTAGCCCAAAAATATGCCATCTTAAGTGTAAACAAAATACTCTTTATTCTTCCTCTGTGAAAGTTCCGTGTTTTATTGACAAGAAAGGAATGCAAAAGATCATTTTGATCATTCAGATATTTTCGAGTAAAAACTCAAAAGCAATTAATAGTTCCATACGTTTGAATCTGCCTATTTATATGGTCAAATACTTAAAACTAATAACTTCAGCTAACTATTTTTGGTTTTATACTTACTGACTTAAAAAAGTTTCTAGTGCAAAACTTGCCGTCCGATATTCCCTGAGAAAAAAAAGAAAAACTTTCATACTAGAGAAAAACGAGTGAGATATTCTCGATTAACGAAAAATTGGATTCATTCACAAATAATAAATTTTTATATTTTTTCCATAAATAAATTAAATTTGCGTTCATTGATATCAAAAAGATTCTTTATACATTAACCTTAATCTACTTTCATTAATTTAGAATATCTCGTTAGCGTCATGATTTATTTGCCATAATTATAATTAATTTTAGAAGTTTAAACAAAAAAAAAAAGAAAATCGCTTTTGCTCGAAGACGCTTATTGTTGAAAAAAATAACACAGTGGAACAGCCTTTCTGTGAATGATACTTCATTAGTACAGTTTGATAGGTTTTTTTTAAAAAAATATTAATGATATAAACAGTCGTTTCGAAAAAAAAAAAAACTGAACGTGATAAAAGAAAACAGATTTTACCAATAATTTTTTTTCAAAAAAAACTATCACACTGTGATAATGAAGTTTCATTCACAGCAACTTTTTTCAAAATTGTTCCACTGTGTAATTAGAGGCTACCCCAGCTACCTGTTGAGCAGTGATAATATATATACTACGCATTTACTTTTGTTTTTATTTATGGAGTAATAAGCCCAGTATTCAGTTTGCGAAATCCATACAAATTGTCAAACCAAATACTTCAAAATTTTCCAAATTTCTCAAAAATAAAATTAAAAAAATGAAGTATTGGTGGGAACGTCTTTTATCGCCCCCCGTTTTTCAATTGTATTTTAAAGCCTTCTCTTTATTATAAAGCCTTCTTTCACAAATTGTATTTTAGCGTCGTCTTATTTTATCATCTTCTTATTTTATCACCTTCTCTTACCAATTGTATTTTAAAGCCAATCGCTAAGGGAGGGTGATAAAATAAGAAGGCATTAAAAAACAATTGGTAAAAGAAGGTGATAAACATAAGAAGGCTTTAAAACACAATTGAAAAATGGAAGGCGATAACATAAGAAGGCTTTATCCGACTGCACCGTATTGGTTTTACAAATTTTTTTTTAACCACTTTTCTGGATCTCAGGATTGGCCGAGTGGACTTTGATAGTCGATATACCAAAAGACGCAGATTTTTTTTTGACAAAAATATAACATACCAGAGGCATTATTACCAAAGTCTTCAAAAAATATATGGTATAAAAAACATACCAAAAACTTTTGTTTTAATAACAAGCTACCATTTTTTTCGTAAACAAGTACGTTTTCACGCGAACAAAATTCTGCATCCTTTGGTTGGAGTTATAAAGAGACGATCAATGATCATAAGAAAAGGACGAATAGGATCGGGAAGCATATAGATACAAAGCGATATAATTTGAAATCGCCAATCATATTATTATTTTTAT
>JAABKK020054926.1:0-11137 GCA_011634745.2 Catotricha subobsoleta
AGATTTCGTAGATAAATGTTTAAAGAAAAATCCAGATGAAAGAGCCGATCTTAAAACGTTAATTGTAAGTCGAAATGAAATTGATTCTGTTTGCTGCTGTCCTTTTGAATGAATAAAATTTAATTTAATTACTTTTTTTTTGTCAAGAATCATCCATGGATAAGAAAATGGGAATGTGAAGATGTTGACATTGGTGAATGGGTTTGCAGAACAATGAATTTACAGCCGTAGACATCAAATTCGTAAAACATCGCCAAATTAAACTAAAAAGAATTAATATAAATCCTAACGCATGAATTACAAACAAATACTTATTGAAACAGTCAAATATTTTATTATGTATGTGAAAAAAAAAAACAAACAAAAAACTAAAAGAATAAAAAAAAAGAAAATGTTTAAATATTAGATAAATTATTTAAAATTTGTGTATGCTTACATTGTGTAGCATATCTGAACACCATATTATCGTTCGTATTTTAAAACTATATTCAAAACATATTATTTGTAGTAAACCTGTCATTAGACTTATCCGAAAAATAAACTAAAAGATTCTAATAAAAAAAAAAAAAAACAGCGTATTTTAAGAAACAAAAATATTTCTTTCTTATTTTCGCTGGAATTTATTTTAAATTGATTTTAATTTAAACTTATTTTAATTGAATTAAAGCGGATGGATTCATTTGGTCATATAAGCGTATGCTGTGTGTGATATTGATATAGGTAATGTTGCCAGTTATCTTGTTTTTTGAGGTCTTACCCCATGGAAACGGTAATATTACTGGAAAATAGATATGCGCTCAAGTAGTATTGGCTAATAGCTATTGTGTTACACTGTCGTTTAAAATTCGTGGCACGACGTGTAATACATCTTTTAACAAATCAATTTTGCCTTATTTGAGGTCAAATTTTTTAAATGTAACTTTTATCGTTTCGTTCTCCAATAGATTTGCTGGATGAATGTTAATATGATTGAATGCGAGGTACTAAAATCAAAAATAATAAAAATCAAAATTTTAATTTAAAAACATGCAATTTATTGAAATTTTAACATAAATATTTTTTTTTTTTGGAATTTTTCAACTGCATCATAAAAGTATTGACCTGAATTTTTCTTTCTTTTATGTGTGAAAATGTATAAAACAGCCGATTGAAATTCGAAAAATTTAGGCGTCTGATTACAAATTTCAGCTAGAGCGCTCGCAATTATTCTTTTTCTTTTCTAATGGTCTAGCAATTATTAATATTTGTTGATTTTAATTTATTAAAGACCATGAATTTGAATTTATTATAGAAGCGCCATAGCCATATCGTCGGCTGAGAGTTGCTTTGTCGCACATCCATTTTTCTTTGAAAGGAAAATAGACCTTTTAGACCTTAGACATATACATAAGGTCTATTTTCCTTTCAAAGAAAAATGGATGTGCGACAAAACAACTCTCAGCCGACGATATAACGAAAATATATGAAATATGAAATAAGAAATAAATAATATTTTGATGAATATTCTAACAACGAGTCGTAATACTTTTGTAACACCAGACTCCCGAAATAATCTCAGCTCTCTTTATAACAGTTATACATATAATTCAATTATTACAAATTGCGGTTATATGAATTTTTTAAGATATTTCTATTATGTGTAAAATATTTCTTGTGGATATTATAATAGACCAATAACAATAATATGAAATACTGAATATTGTTCATAAGCGTAAATAATTTTATCAAAATGAAACGACGTGTTGAACTTATTTCTGGCTTAGTAGCGTGTGTAATACTTTTAACAGTAAGTTAAAGTGCTAATAATTTCGTCTAATATATATTTTCAAATTTTTTGTTTCAATTTTTTTGTTTTTAAGGTTTCAGCATATCCGAAAATAGACCCATTTGAAAATAAATACTCATATCAAAATAATATTTCTCAAAGCGACAATCTAAATAATGAATCGAATCTACGTATTGTCAATGGAACACGAGCAGAGGAAAATCAATTTCCATATCAAGTAGAATTACGTATAAATAAAACTGATGGAGTTACTTACATATGTGGTGGTTCCATTTTATCGGAAGATTTCGTTTTGACAGCTGGTCATTGTGTTAATGATTATATTTTTGTTACACTGTATTTTGGTTCTATTTATCTATTGGATAAAAATGCTTTAAATATGATTAGTGTTAATATAAAAATGCATCCTGAATACAATCCAGAAACATTTTTCCATGACATCGCAATTATAAAACTTCCAAAATCGCTACCTAGCGACAAATCGAATATAAAACAAATTCCATTACCTAGCAGGAAAAATGCTTTCAATGATTACATGAATGAAATTGGTATTGTGTCTGGATGGGGTGAAACGGCTACAGGACACATTGCAAATACACTTAACTATTTAGATGTAAAAATCATAGAGAACCATGAGTGCCAGCAATCATTGAATATAAACATTAATAAAAGTCTTATTTGTACTATTCCCCGAACGAGCGAAGTACGTGGAGAGTGCAGCGGAGACTCTGGTGGGCCTTTAGTAATTCTAGATGATGAGTATAAATTAGTTCAAATAGGTATTGTTTCGTTTGGCAGGAATGCCAAATGTGGAATATATCCAATAGTGTATACCCGCATCGGAAGTTACCTTGCTTTCATCGCTAAACATACTGGAATTCCGATTCGACCTTAATTGACAAAAAAAAAGAAATCAAATTCATTTATTATTTATTTGTTTATCGAACAACACACAAATTTATTACAAAATTAAATTAAATTAAATTAATTTGAATTAATAAAAAAATAAACAACCCAAGTCGAAGTTTTAGATGTGTTTTAAATATGTTTCTGGTAGGATTTTATTTAGATATTCTATGAGATCTCTGTTCATATATTTCTAGTGTGATTTCAATCATGTTTTTCATTGGTGCATAAGTATTATATATAAACATATCAATATTGTATTTCAGAAGATATACTTTTAAACATGTTGTATGTGATATATTTTTCATATTATTCTAATATATGCACGTAATTAAAAAAAAAACAAGCAAAAAGGTACCTACCAAACATACCACGTCAGTTCGTACCCAAGGAGCACAGTGGCGCCACATATGACCAATTCGTGACTAATTCATGACCAAATGGTCATATGTGGCGCCACAATGACGACAGAGTGACCATATCGTGACCAAGTGACGTCAGAATGACATCACCGTGACGTCATCGTGACCTTTCGTCATTTTGTGTTCCTTGGGTTGGCCTTATGAAATTTTAAAAGTATTTAAATAACTTATGGTGTAATTATTTTATATTTCATAGTAAATATATGTTCATTATTTTCTGAGCCAGACATTCATTTCATGCTTACAAACTAAGATATTTCAAATGGTAATTTGGAAGTTCTTGTAATGCAATAATAAGTATTTATCTCCTCGCAATTTCTAAAGTTTCATAAGTTTCAAAATATTTCCGATTTCGAATATGTTTATATGATGACGCGTGAACATACTAATTCAATGTAAACTAAGAGTTCCAGGAGTGTACCCAACTTTGGATAATCAGGAATAACACTAAGAGAAAAGTGAAGTATAGAGATCGTGATTTTTGTTTTTTGTTTACTGTCTCTTGGTTTTTTCTCGTGATTGGTTGGGCCTTAAATTCTGCATTCAACGGTGGCTCAATCATCAGATAAGTATACCCTGAAAATGAGTAACTTTTTTTTTAAATTTTTTTTTTGTACGACAGCGTTCCTTAAAATTGACTTTAGCAAAAAAAACTTTGTATGGACCGAAAAACTAAACAAATTAAAATAAAAACATATAAATTTTCAAGGCTCGCTCATTCCGCGACCCACGGTGGGTGGAACATTTTTGTCTGTCCACCCAAGCCTGTAAAAAGCAAAATAAAATGAGTTTTTTCTGTTGTTCACTATTTTTTGGCTTTTTCTCAGAATTTCAATGATTGTTCCTTCATTGTCCTTTTGTTTACGACCTGACAAACCAAAAGAATGTAAGACCAAAACCTATATATTTTGCCAATCATTAAAATCCGTGAACTCATTCCTCAGAAAAATTGACATGAACAAGAGTACTTTTTTTTTCCTCATACATATATTTTTTAAGGCTTAATTAATGAGAAAAACGAGTAAAACGAGAATTAAATGAAAGATAAAATAATGGTAGGGATTATTGTTCACAAAGATGATTTTGAGCAAAGAACGTAGATAAGCAGTTTTTTTTTTTCATATAACTTCCGCCAAATAAATGGGAAGTTACTAAAATGGTATTTAACAGAAAATTGCTGATTAGTTACAGAAATAAATCAAATGTAATGTACAAATGCCAAATTCTCGCTTTTTATTTTATGCAATAATTGCTTAAACTCAAAATCATCTATAAAAAATCATCTAGATGATTTCTACTTTAAACTTTATATAAATGGCAACAGAAATTTAATATTTGTGAATGTGAATTTATTCCTTTTCTGTAATAAACCATTTCATTAATTTCCAATTTATTTCGAAGTTATGTGAAAAAATCTGATCATCTGCGTCCTTTGGTCAAAATCCTCTTTGCGAACACTGCTAGGGATTATTATTTTTCTATGTTTATGAAATTTAATACTCGCAAAAATGAAATTCTGTACCAATCTAATTTGGCAGCTTGTTTTTTTTTATATGAATTTGATTTTTTTTGTTCAACAGAACCACGAAAATATTTTTTATTGTTGAATTAAGTTAATCAATTATCTAGAGTTCTCTATTTTTATATAAATTCATTTATGTGTTACCACTTCCCACAGAACTAAATCGATAGATGTTTGAGCATATAAAAAAGAATAAATTAAATTAAAAAAAAAAAAGTAATGACGATTCCAAAGCAGTTATCATTATATCATTATTATTATTGTAAATTGCAAGAAAATTTGTTTAAATATTTTATGAATTTTGCACATTTTTTAAATGGTATTTTGAAATTATATCAAAAAAAAAAAAACTAATGACCTAAATATTATTCTTTTATACATTTTATAAAGTGGTTATCCCATATAGAAACGTATCGCCAGAATTATGCTCAGAAACAACAAAATAATTTCAATTTCAATGAAACATGAACAAAAATATGGACGACATTTAAGATAAATGGTCAAGGCTCCGATCTGTCACGTTACACTCACACGCATATTTTGGCCAATATCTTGAAAAGAAAAACATAAAATCCTAATAATTTTCCGATCGCACAATATGAAGATCCCATGGGCTTATATTTTTAAAATTAAATACTTATAGGTATTGAATTAGTAAAGAATAGAAATAGAATTCTGAACATAAAGTTGAATAAAGTCGCATTCTTCATTTTTATTGTAATTTAATAATAAAAAAAATGAGTCATTCAAATTTTCTGATCATAATTCGTAATGTGTATGTTTCTATGTAGGCTATACGCTTAAGCTTTTTAAGCGCTCGTTGTCACTGAAACATTTTTATATCAATTTTATGACAAATTCCTAAAATATTTCGCATATCCGTAGGCTTAACTTCAAGCTGAGCTTCAATGTTATTAAAATCGTTTATTGCAATAACATATCAAAATTTGGGTTAACCATTTTTGAATTAAGTGTAAGTTGATAACAAAATAGTATAAAAATACTGAGCTTTGGTATTATGAATAGTATTAACTGAATGAAACCGAAAATAGTTGCACTAAAATGAAATATATTTTATTGTTGGTTTTTTTCATTATGGTCTATATAGCAGCTTTTAAAGTAAGTGCTTATAATTTCGGATTACCAAATAATTAACGAATTTCAAATAATTTTTTATTTATCAAGGTTTCATCTTTCCCAAAAACAGCAACACTCAGAAAATATTCTTATGAAAACATTAATCTACTAAGCAACGATACAGGCAATGATGAATCAAATGTACGTATTGTCGATGGATATCCAGCAAAAGAAAATCAATTTCCACATCATGTGAGATTGGAAATAAGTGTAGGAGATGGTACAAAACTTTGCGGAGGTTCAATAATTTCGGAATATTTTGTTTTGACAGCGGCTCATTGCGTTCTTAATTATATTTTTGTTGAGTTGTATTTTGGTTCCATTTATATATCGGATGAAAAAATTGTCAAAATGACTAGTGATGATATAATAATTCATCCTAAATACGATCCATTTAATAATGTGCATGACATCGCAATCATTAAACTTCCAAAACCCATACCCATTAACAAATCGAATATAAAACCAATTTCATTACCTAGCAGGAAAAATGCTTTCAATGATTACATGAATGAAATTGGTGTTGTGTCTGGATGGGGTGACACAACTACAGGATATATGCCACAGATACTTAACTATTTAAATGTAAGAATCATTGGGAATTATGAGTGTCAGCTAGAAGGTTTTGCAGTTATACTTGAAAGTCATATATGTACTGTTACTCCAAGATACACACTAAGCGGAGAGTGCAGAGGTGACTCCGGTGGAGCTTTAGTAGTTAGAGATGAGAAGAATAATTTAATTCAAATAGGTATTGCGTCATTTGCTTATGTTAATCCATGTGGATTATTTCCAGTAGGATATACCCGTATCGGATGGTATCTTGATTTTATTGCGAATATTACTGGTATTCCAATTTTGTGATAAGTGAAGAACCATAAAAATATTTTGTTTTTGTTTTTATTTTTGTGCTAACATCATGTTATAATTTATTGTAAATTATTAATTTGAAATACTAATATTTATCTTAATTTTTTTTTCTGTAAGTTCTAAGTATTGTCTTTTAACGCCACCTTATGTTATCATCTTCCGTTTCCAATTGTATTTTAAAGTCTTCTTTTTATTATCAGCGTCTCCTTATGTTATCCCAACTTCATTTCATATAAAGAAGGCGCAATTGTAATAAAAAGAAGCCTCTAAAATAAAATAGGAAAAGTGAAGTTAAAATAAGAAGACGTGCAACTATAGACCATTTTATATATTATAAAAATAAAAACTGAATAACATTAATAATGATTAATAGACAATTATATTTTCAAAAATACAAAATAACGATACAAATGTTGAGAGCATTAAACAGTATTGTATAATATGTTCATGTTGTTATCATGACCCAAAAATTCTTATGAAGGTATCTACATTTTTTTTAGAACATTACTAGAGAATATAAAAACCATTGCAATTTATGTAAAAACATATTTTCAAATCTTAATGAATCGTTTAGATAGCATTTATCGCTTTGTTATTTTAATATGCAAATAAATTATACTAACTTTTATGAGAAATTTATGAAATATTCTTACCAACTATTTACACTTCAGGGCCGGTTGAATATTAAAATAGGAGGGATCTCGCGCTATTGTAATTCTGTTACTTATTCTTCGAGAGCTTTATAAAAATTGATTATTGCAGAAAAACTTGTGACATTCAAATAGATCGGGCACAAAGGCAGTATCTAGATTTAAAAAAAAAATAGCTTTAAAAATAGATCAATTTCTCAAGGGTGTATTCAGTTGACCAGTGTCATTTGTGCGTCGATCATAAAAGCTATTCAATCCAGGTTAATCCACGTAACCTGAATTGAAAAACAATTTTTTTAAGGCGCGGTGAGAGATAGTTGTAGATTCATAAACCGTATTGGATTTGACAAAATTCGCCAATCTTTCACCGCCTTAAGATAGTTTAAGAGGAAAAGTCTAGCTTGCAAATATTAGCTTTAAATGCATAACTCCTAGAAGATTACAATGTGATTGTGAAGAAGAAAGTTTCGCCTTTAAAAGTTGAGGTCGTTCGTATAACTTTTTCCTGTATCTTGTATCCTTTTTGACTTTTATTCCCGCATTTCTAACCCGAAAAAGACAAATCAAATTATATTCGTCGTATTACGTAATGGACTGTTCTGCGAGAATAACTATTAAATGTGTAATTTTCTTCTTTACATCATCGTAACGTAACCATCTAGGCGATACCCATAAAACTTATACTTGATTCTTCGACTTAAACCTCCTTTAGGACGCGGAAGATGAAAGAATTTCTTCACATTCAAATCGGTTCCTAAATCAGCATAAAAACTATAACAATTCAATCTATCAAATAACTATCCCATCTCTGTACACATATTTAAGTATAAGATAAATCGTTTATTAATGAATTATTTATTACAAAGTACGGTGATAAAATATTTCAATTTGCATTGATTTATTACGATTTTTACAATATCTTCTATGCATAATGTATATATGCACACTTGCTTATATATGATTAACAAAACAGTATAAAATACTGCACATTGAATAAATAAATATTTATAATAAAAATAAAAGTGTTCAAAACGGATGTGCAATAATTTGAGTGCATTTTCATATCAAACTATGTGTTAGAACTGGTTCGGCATACTATTTGAGTTCATTCACCAAATGTTTATTTAAAGCGTAAACTTTTTTTTTGCATAACATAAATTTGACCTCTTCTGTTTGCCAATACTTTGCGTAAAGAACTACAAGATTTTGTTTAAAATGAAATCATTTTTTGGACTTCCAGCTTTGGTTTTAATTATTGGATTTACTATTGTGGATTGTAGATTGAATAGTAATTATTTGATTTGTTAATATTTATTTTAAATCAATGCGTTTTCGAAATAATAATTTTGTCAACAATTTCTTTGAATGTTCACATATAGCACAAAATCGGGACTCAAATTACGGACTCAACGTGCTTTTTGGTTTATTTTATTTATCACGTGATGTCACGTTGATTTGAGTTCGAAAAAAGAGCTCGTAATTTGAGTCCCGATCTTGTGGCCATGTGAAGAATGGTAGCACTAATATGTCATCTCATTAATATGAAAAATAAGATAAACTCCAAAATGGATTCAATTATTTTCTATTATTTAATATTTTAATAAAATTTCTATTTCTTTCGCAGAGGAAGTTGTTTGTGGTGTTGAAAGTACATTAAATTTTACAGAAACTGATCTGACACTGTGTACGAGCATTATTTACTATAACTTTTTTACTCTGTCGAATACAGGAGAGCTTAATCATAAAGCCGAATGTAAGCAAATATATGCAATTATAAAAATTAATTTTAAATTAATCCCGACACATTAAAAGTATGACGCAGCTCGCAGTGTAGTAAGACGAGCAATGCCATCATTGTTATGCGATCGTTTACGTTGTAGCAGTTTTATCTTAAAAGAGAAAAAATAATCTAATTCTATAAACATGTTTTAATGGCGTTTAGGTTTACCGGAATTGCAAAAGGTGCGAGAACAAAATTCTGATGTTAAATTATTAGGACAATTCTATGTAACACCAGCTAATATTTCCCATGTACAAAAATAATATATAATTTTATAATCAACCAGAGAATACAAATAAATATACATATTTGTTTATAGGTTACTTCTACAGCAGAATTAACAACTAAATTTATAAACGATACTGTCCATTTAATTATAGCAAATAATTTACAAGGGCTAGAATTTTCATGGAATCCTGAAGCATATTTATTGGAAGAAGATAACGTATTTATTACATGTGCTAATAAATAGATTAATACACACAAATATCGTTTAAAATTTATTTATGTATTTAGAAAAACTACATGATAATACTTGAAAAACTTCATGATGAATTTAACAAAAACGGATCCAGATGGTTGTTGACAGCAGCAGTTGGCCCATTTCCACAACACGTTAATTCACAAGATGTTCCAAATTTAAATCGGTTTGTAGGAAATTTTGGAGCTGAATCATGAGCAGAACAGCTTCGAGTTAGGGTGGAGCAAAGATATTGTAAATGTAATACATAGACGCACTGTCAGTAAATTTTGTCTATAAAAATTAGGCTTTTTTTTTGAAGGAGTGGCACGTATGTAGATTCTAATTACATAATTTTATTTTCGTGTTACCGAAATGCAAACGGCAATGCAATATACTATACATACAATAACGATAATTAACAAGAAAAGAAATACGTGCCTCAACCAATATTACCGACAGTGTCTATCTATGTATTACAAGATCTCTGGTATCGAGTTTCGATATTTTTCAAATTTTCGACACTGTTCACGATTCATGTTCCTGTGTTCTGTGTTCTGTGTTTTTTCAAATGCGGTCATGCCTCCTTTGTTTGGACCTCTGAAGAAGTTTGTGAAAAAAAAAAAATATTTCTCCATTTTATAGATTATGCAACTACATAACGGTTATGGCATTTGGCTATCATCTAAACAAGGGAGAAACTGTTACTGGTCTATATGCGCCATTATATTCAACAAATTCAAGTTCGGTGAATACAACAATTAATGCATATATCGATGCAGGTGCTGCTCCTGAAAAGATTCTCTTAGGTATTTACTTACTGGCAAATTTATTCACCTTAACAAATTCAAATGATACTGGAATTGGTGAACCAGCTAATGGATCCGACTATTGTCTGGAATTATTTGAGGTATATTTAATATATTTTTTAAATATAGTTCATTTATTCTGGTTGGCTAATTATTTTATCCACGTTTTTAATTAAAACATTCAATTACTTTATTTGATTTAAGGTGTGTGAAAAATTTGGTTCTGAAAATTATACAGAAATTTGGGACTATGAATCAGCATTTTCATATATTAGTTACAACACTGAATGGATAAGTTTTGAAACTGAAAAATCAGCTGTAGCAAAAGCAGAATATGGAATGGATGAAAGTTTAGGTGGTGTCAATATTTTTATTAACGAAAATGATTTAAATTGTAATTGTGCACTATGTGCTAATCCATTTCATTTATTAACAGCTGTGAATGGCGTTTTTAATAATTCAATTTCAATCGAATAATTATGCGAGTATTTAGAATTTAGGTTTGTGTGTTTTTATTTATTTTTCATTTATTTTCTTGAACTAAATTGCTTATTACCTACTTATAAAATAACAAAACCAATTATTTATTTTATTCCATATACCAATAGTTATGATTAATTTTGTGTTAAAAATAAATTGTTAATTGCACTAAAGGCGTTTTTTTTTAATTTTTCTTTTTTACGATTTAGTTTGGTCTAAAGTCCACTACTATTATAGAATCTAGAAACCATAGTATGGCGGACAGACTTTTCACCAACATAACAAGCACGAAAAACAAAACAAAGATAGTAAACT
>JAABKK020054937.1:0-11137 GCA_011634745.2 Catotricha subobsoleta
ACATATTTTTGTTGGTGAAAATGGTGAAAACAGATTAAATATATTCTGTTAAAGCGACATCTACATTTCACAATGCTTTTTTTTGGTGAATATTTTAAAATCTCAGAGGTCATTTAACAACTATCTATAGTTGCATATTATACATATTATGTGCAACGCACAATTACCCTGCGAATACTTGTTTCTTTTATCAAAAAAACAAATTTAAATTTCTCAAAAATGAATTTAAAAAAAAAAAAAAATCACGAAAGCAATAAGTACTTTATTTTTTCAAAATATATATTTTTTTTTTTTTAAATGAAGTAAAATCAATGAATATTCAAACGATAGATGATTGTATGTGATGTGATGTGATAAGGAGATATAATATGGCATGATATACGATGGATGAATGTTTTTTGGATGAAATGGCAAAAGAAAATATGATTTTTCAGGTGAAAGATCAAAGTTATAAATATGATGTAATATTTTTCTAGATGTGCATCAAACCTTCTTCCTCTATCCCAGACCCATCAAACCTATAATAACATAGACTATATCTATCCTACTTGGTAGATTATATAAATGTATATTATTATGTATATAAATCGAAAAATGATGATGATGGGTACGAGAGAGGTAACCCAGGTATATTTAATAACAACATAAAAGGGGAAAAACATGGTTATTTAAATATTTGATGGAGGAAGTGGATGTGTATATGTATGTAAACTGATGGCGTCATTTGATGCGATTATAAATTTATATTATACGTGAAATATTCATATTTCTCATTTTTTTTTTTTTAACAAAAGTCCCCTTTTCCAATATTTATTTTTCATATTATTATTGACTATACCCACCCATCTACATCAAAAGGTTCTTGTTGTCGTTAATGAAAAATCTGCGGAAAATCTGAAGAGGAAAATTTATTTATTGATGATATTATGATTGATTGAATAAATGCTTTTTGTTGTTGTTGTTGTTTGTTGTATATTCTGTTGTAAAAAAAATCGCGGTTTGGTTGGTTTTTATGTGCCTAAACAAAATATTTGAATGGCCGAAATGGTGACGGAAATTCTATTCATATTGAGAACACCTCTATATTTCTTGAGAAAACATTTTTTTTTTTTTTTTGTAATTTTTCCATTGTACTTAGTTATTTTAGGATTTAAAAAAAAAAAACTGATGCCATAACTTTTAACTTGTCTAATAAAAAAAACCCTTAAAAATTGTTTAGAAAAAATTACACAGTTAAATTTAAAATAAAAATATATATATTTCGTCTTATTACAGCTATTGATGGTTCATCAATCATACCAGAACATCCATATTTTGATGATATCAGTCCCCGTAATGTAACTACAGTTGTCGATGAAAATGTTATACTTAAATGCCGTGTTAAGAACAAAGGAAATCGAACGGTAAGTTTTATTTTTATGTTTTTGCAAAATTAAATCTATATTAAGAAAAATAGATTACCAGATTTCGAGTGTGTAACCTATTTATTGGCACAGTAGAGACTAGCGTATGTATACAGCCATTTTATATGAAACCGATCACTTTGTTCACATCAATCGCCTCTTTGATTTCAAACATTTAATTCTTTTTCGATTTTTTTTTTACCACAGTGAATTTTCCTAGAAAATTTCAATTTCAAGGTTACTAGACATAATTTTATTGTTATTTTTAAGCCTTATACCTATTCAAATTGGTACCCTCAATGGTGAAATTCGTTATTCAAAAGTTAATTCATTGTAACACCAAACACAAAGCACAAAATAAGAACAAGATACATATAAAGTTTTTTTTTTTAATTTATTTTTTCTTTAAAAATATTACCAGAAGAAATTCATTTCAAAATTAACAGCTGTTGAAAAATCATAAAAGATTAAATCTTACAAGAATACCATGTTACATATAAAATAAAATATATGTAACAAAGAAAAATCTACTGAATAAAAAACATTTAATCTAATCTAATCTAATCCAGATCAACATTTTTTCATAATATTTCACAATTTTTATTTATTATCTTAAATTTTTTTTTATTTGGGCTGTTATGCATTCCAATATTACGTAGAATTCTTAGATCCATCTGTTAGAGATGTGTGAACAAAACATCTTAGTGAAAGCGAGCGTTCAGCTAGTAATACATATATTGAACAACTAACACTAATAAATACGACTGTACAGCAAAGCCTACAAGTTTAAAGATAGAAAAAAAAATGGAAAATGAAAATCCAATGAATTCATAAACAAAAAAAAAAAAAAAATTAAAAGCATAAAAAATACATTAGGCAGTATTATAAAACTGTATATTACGATTGTGTCTATCAATTTATGTATACTGCTGTGCTGTACATGTACAATGTACATGTATTATAAGGGTGGATCGAATTTTTTGAAAACGCCACTACCATCATTTTTTGAGTAGCCATTTGGTCTTCTGAGTAACGGTGTATAAATGATTTTGAAAATAAATTATATTTCGATATGCTTGAGGCTCTTGAAGTTGTCAAAATTGCAATATCTGGTCTTATTTAAAGCACCATAATTTGGCTTCGTTACAAGTAATTGTATTTCTGTATTATCCAGCAGTTAGAGCAAGTCCATGCCTTTCAAATAATATATTGTTCAATCGTAGTTAACTACGAAGTTCGTAGTTATTAGATTTGGAAAAATCTATTTTTTGATGATATTTGAAACTTGGCATTGACTTACTCTATCTACACTGTCGGAGAATACAGAAATACAATTACTTGTAACGGAACCAAATTACAGTGTTTTAAATTTGTAATTTTGATAACTTCCAAGAGCCTCAAGCACATCGAAATTTAACTTATTTTCAAAATCATTTATACGGCGTTACTCAGGAGACCAAATGCTACTTAAAAAATGATGGTACCGACATGGCAGTTCTGAAAAATTCGATCCACCCTAATGTACATGTATATTTGTATACTTCTTCGTATAGCTTTGGCAATGTATTTGGCGTTTTGTCGGTAGCACAGCATTAATGGCTGTTATATGTTTTATAGCACCCTAGAGGCCAGGCAATGTTGTATTATTTTTCTCTATTTTTCCCTATATGTTTAACCATTAAAGTATACAAGAGTGTTGATGTTGATAGGTAGTTATAAAATAGCTTATCAATAGAAGAGGGTTTTTCCCTTTAAACTTTCAAGTTATCATTATCGTGGTTATAGAATAAAAATGTCAATCTATGGCTTTCTATGCCATGTGTGAACAATAAGAAATTTACCATAGAAATTCATTGAGCTTAAATTAAGATGATTTAGTGTTAAAAAAAAATAATAATAATAATAAATTATTTTAAATCATGTTGTCTATTTGATTTAAATATATATTTATAATCGATATTCACGATAAAGTTAATTTGACGCTTTCATCAATATTTTATTAAATTAATTACTTTGATATAGCCATAAGTGGAGATTCGAAGTTCATTGCGTATACAACCAATACGCAATCGAAAATTCGAAAATAAAACAAATATGTAGTAAACTAATAAACATATACTACCAATTCTTATTATTTTCTTTATTATTGTATAAGACTATAGATAGATATTGCCTTGGCCGATAAGTATAACTGCCACATTTTCATCATGTGCATATTATATGAGAAACACAAAGTCAAGCTATCAAAGCAAATGTGACATTAAATCTCGCATTTATTTCATAGCATGTGAAAACCAAATATTAAATTCCTTAGTGGTGCTGTCATCAGAATTCAGAAGTGATAACCATTTATGTTATTAGCGGTCACTACGATCAAGGTTTCAGCTCTACAATACCATACATAATACAGTAGGTATTATACGTACGTACACCATTTTTTAAAACACCTCTATGTTTATACACAAAGTCCATATTAAATGTAGTATATATTATGGGGAATAATATCGCTAGATATTCCTGACGTCAAGGTGTATTAAAGGAAAAGAAAAATATTTCACATAAACATATATAGGTAGAGGTAATATAGTATATGCCATGGTAGATAGATGTGGTAATAGTTTCAATGCTTGCGGCGTCTCATAAACATTAATGTGATCTGTGATGAATGAACACCATATGCGACTATTTGTATGTTGGATGTTCATTTATGCATTTAAATTTATAGATACTTTAGCTTCGTTGCTTAGATACGCACATCTTGTCGCTCATCATAATAAATAGAATCCTATCTGTACTTAGGTTTTAAATAAATATTCTTATCTTTAAAAATATGGGCTGAAGGTTAACAATTATATAATACATACGCATACAGATTATTTATACTTGTTTTGTACAAAAATTTCTATTACATTGGACGCTAATTAATTGAAATTATGTACACCGCGCTAAATGAATTTATATTAAATACCTTCTTGGATTATATGTGAATAACTTAAAATATATTTCACGCCTACTCAAAAAAAAAAAATGTGAAAATACTTCTATTCTACAGCATTTCAAATATATAGTAGTTACATTACATAATAATAAAATGATGTTATAAAATACAAAAATTATACCAAGTGATAAAAGCCACAGAAACCCTTATTGGCAGTGTTCTTCTATTGAATCAGTTGCTCATTTATATGCATACTGTATAGTTGAACAAGTTTTAGTATGTACGAAAACGTCTGAGACGGCAAAGAATTAAATGTGAATTTCCTTTATCATGTCGCGTACATCGCATCGCACGCCATTAATTTAATAACTCTGTTAAAAAGATTAACACTATCATCACATTGTATATGATTTTGTAAGGTAACATCGTTGGCAGATGTGCTTGCATGCTATATATATAGTGAAAAGTGATGTTACGCTTACGCAGGTCAAATTAAATTTTTAAAAAACGTAACAACAAAACCTAAAAAAAGAAGAAAAAGAAACCGCAATTTTTACGTCAGTAAAAAAAGAAAATCAATACGCAAACCATTTCAAAATCATCCCCCATAACAATTTGAGGCAGAATATAAAACTTTTGGTTTTAAACGGTAACCTTTGTTAAAAAAAATAAGCTAGATATATCTCAAAAACTCAAGATACCGGTGAATGGATGGATGATTGGATGGATGGATGACAAGGGGTGAGTCAAAAGACTCAGCATGTAGGCCGCAAGGGCCCGTTATGCATCCCCGATATAAAAGAGCTGTTTACCCATTCGGGTCCAAGAAATTACTGGACTCGTAGTGATTCATCCACTATCTCAAGGCATCTTGGAACTACGGATGAATTTCCTGACCCTTTGGATGGGCGATGATTTAATAACTCCAGAGTATGGGCTCGAACACACGAAATTTTCTGCCGTTTCTTCCTCTTGGCTGCAGAAGTCGCAATCTGGGTCATCTCTGCCCCCATGCATTTTAAATGGCTGTTGCGGGAACAGTGTCCTGTTAAGATTCCTACTATCATTCTTAATTTGGTTCTTTTGAACTCGATTAAGTATTCAGCGGTTTTAGGGTATGGACCACAGGAAGCGGTGGAATTCCAGGCTACCTGGAGGCAGTGGGAGGTCTTTTTCTTAATGATGTGTTTGGGGAGGTTTGAAGAAATGGCAATTACTAGTTCTGGGCCTGTATAAGCTCAGTTCCCTTCCTTGCCAATTCGTCCGCCTCCTCATTTTATTGAATGTCGTTGTGACCGGGCACCCATAGTAGCGTAACTCTACGTAATAGAGCTAGCTCTTGGATAGCGTTCAGGCCCTCCTATACCAATCTCGAATCCACTCTGTGAGACGCAAGCGCCTTTATGGTTGCTTGGCTGTCAGAGCAGATAGAGATACCTGACGAGTTATTCTTGTCAATTGTTAATGCGGTCACGCATTGTAGAATGGCAAAGACCTCTGACTAGAATACCGAGACGTTACTTCCCAGATAAAAGGAAAGTTGCGTCTCTGGATTCTGTCTGTAGATCTCTGCTCTGCTTTTACCACTGAACCAAAGTTCTCCAGACGGGGCTGCTAGAATGGGGTTGGATTGTGGCCATTCTTCCCTTGTGGGAATAATGATCTTAGATGGTTTGTGAAAAGAGTGTCTGAGTACCATCCTGTCACTCAGCATGGAGTAGGTGGGATCTTCAGATTATATCCTATTCCAGATGGTGCAGTGACCCAAGGATCCACCTCTTCTCACATTCCACTGTTTTGTTATACGCAGTCTATGGGCTGCTCTTCTAGTCTCAGCCTCAACATAAATTTCCAAAGGGGGTAAATTCAGCAACACTTCTATCCATTCCATTCCTAATGTGGGAGTGGTTCTCGGGGCCCCTGTTATTGTGAGACATGCTACCCTTTGGATGTACGCGAAGTCTCTTTTTGCTGTGAAGAGCAGTGCTCTTCTCCACCAATTTACAGCTCCATAGGTGAACATGGGTCTCACTACCATTGTGTAGATCCATAGGACTACTTTTGGTGACAAGCCCCACGTCCTCACTATAGCACTGCGGATTGCCCAAAAGCAAATGATTGCTTTTTATATCCAGTTTTTTAGGTGTGCTTTCCAGGTAATCTTGGAATCCAAAATGACTCCAAGGTATTTGTCTTCTGGAGGGAATTAACCGATAATTACATTTTTCTACACCATCCTTCCAAGATTCTAAACGCCACCAGCAGTCTGTCGCAAAGCGTGCTGAGAAATTTACCCTCAACGAGCACTACAATTTCGTCAGCGTATCCCTCTGCGTCGAATCCAGTTGCCTTAAATCTTGTTAAGAGTTTACCAAAAGCTAAAGCAGGGGCGATAATCCTCCTCCCTGTGGACAACCTCTTGTCGTCTGGATTTTTATAAATACTCCTTTGGCGTCGACGGTCATCTCCCTATTTGACAGCATAGCGTCAATCCATTGGACAATACCTTCATTTATGCTGTGCTTGCGAGCAGTATTTTTTATCGAACAGAAGGAGGTATTGTCAAACGCTTTTTCTATGTCCGTGAAGGCTCCCAAAGAGAATTCTTCCCGTTCTTTAGCTTCTTCAATCCTAGAAACTAGGTGATGGAGGGTGGATTCGATGGATCGTCCTGCCTAGAAAGCATATTGATTTATAGATAAGGGTGAGTCTTTGAGATAAGCATCCTTTATGTGTCTAACTATGAGCCTCTCCAACGTCTTTAGAAGAAAGGAGGATAGACTG
This sequence comes from Catotricha subobsoleta, assembly GCA_011634745.2. Lineage (NCBI taxonomy): Eukaryota > Metazoa > Arthropoda > Insecta > Diptera > Cecidomyiidae > Catotricha > Catotricha subobsoleta. The sequence continues at coordinate 7,126 of JAABKK020054937.1, forward strand.
ATAGGTCGGAATGATTTCGGTTTTTTATAATCCTTCCGACCAGGTTTAGGAATAAATTTTACTCTTACTTTACACCATGCGTCTGGAACATATCCCAGAAAAAGAGAAGCAGAGAAATTTGCGACCTAAGTGACCTGTTATAGGAGGTCGAGACCATTTTGCAAGAGGGCCGGGAAGAGGCCATCCGGTCCTTCTGATTTGTACGGCAAGGACGAGTTAATTGCCCACTTGATTTTCTCTGAGCTGACAAGATACCGATACAAAATGCCCTTAATTTTCCTTATAGAAATGAAGTCGTGTACGAATTCATTAGCAGATTATTTAATATGTTATAATCCGTTTCTAAATAAAAACATTATGAACAAATTCCGAGTGTCGTATTTTTTTTTCTCGTAAGTTCGTAAATTTCAAAAACTCCATATAAAAAAATTCAAACTTACGAAAGTTTGTAAATTTGTATTTTTTTTATATGAGGGGTAAACCCGTCTCTCGTATAACTATTGCGTACTTTCGTAGATCCACAATATACGAAGTTTCGTAAATATATTGTACGAATTTTTTGAATAGACCAATGACAGCACAGCATTTATGCGTAAGTACTTTTTATTGTCAATTTTCACAAGTGAGAGGCTTCTTTATTTGAATCGCGTAAATTCGTAAGTTTTTTTTATTTCTTTGTTGTTGTCTTGTTGTGTATTTCTTTTGTTGTCTGTTTGTTTGGCGAGGCATTTTTTATATTAACGATGCAAAAATTTATATAAATAAAAAACATAAAAAATGTCGATAATTTTATACCAATCTCTAATGAAACATATTACGAATGAATTCTAGACTAAGCCAAAAGTACTTTTCTTACTTAAAGTTATTTTGTTAAAGTAAGTTTGTTTTTTTGTTTTTTTTTTTAATGTGTGTAGAAACGCGTAGTAAACACTGATCACGTACACATAACATAAACATAGTAGCAAAATGTTTCCATGACTTGTCGCATCTTATATACGAGGAGATGATGAAGTTTCGAGATAAGCACATACTATATACAAATCAAAAATAAATAATATATCTATCTAACCAAAATGTAGGATTATTATCGATATATTAAAGAATAATTTTGATTTTTTGGGAAATAAGGATCCGGGTATGATTGGTTTTCATATCTATAGATAATATTTCTGACGTTGTGAAATAGTGATATTAAAAATGAGCTTTGAGCTGGCGACCGGAACAAATAAAGTTAGTTAAATTATATAATATTCTGGCAAATGTTTCATGGCTCCGAAATACATTTAGATTAACAGACATCTAAATTCTGTTCCTTAAATATAGTTTTATTCAACGATTGTAGACACTAAGGGATGCTTATTGCCTTATGCTTATATAGGTATGAAAATGGAAGAGAAAATAATGTGTTTTTTTTTTGTGTGCACGTGATGTTATAGAGACGCGCGTACGATAATGGTTAAACCATTATCGTTGAATTAGTGTTTAGGGTCGTCTCAAAGTTTCTTCATTATATATAAACTGAAACGATTGGTGTGCACGTTTATTTAACCTTATATATTCTTGTAAAATTTTGTGGTCCTCATCACAGAAAAAATACATATATAAAAACTGAGCTGGACTGGAAATGGACCATTTAAATTATAGTTATATATGTGTCTAGAAACATGAGGTCGACCGTCAACAGTACGTTGATTTTGATAATTTAATTTTGTTAATTTGTCACAATTCGTTTATTTATAAAAGGTCGGCAAGGAATTTAACTTCACCCTCTCTGAATATTTTTTTTTGAATAAAATATGAATACAAGGGTAATGAAGATTCGTGCATGATTCAATTGTAATTGAAAAATTTTAAAGCGAAAGAGGTAATGCCAAATAACTTTGTGCTCCACAGCTTAATTAAAGATGCGTTGCTTTGACATCAAAATTAGCTTCACTTAAATATACTTTATTAAAAGTATTTCCCCTCTTTATTCATTAACACAACATAGTAAATTGAGAGGGTAGTAATTTATATAATAATTTGTAAGCGTGTTGAATATCCATTCGTGTTTATGAAATAATCTCTATATTTATAACAGGGATGTGTGTGTGTGTGTCAACAATTCGATGTCGCATCAATTCAATTGTTGTAAAACGTCAACAATAACAATGGTTAACGCTAAATTGTTGACACGTTAAAATTCAAAAATTGATGAAAAATATTAAAAATGGAAAGAAAAACGGCAGTAATTTAAATGATAGACTAATTGTTGAATCTGATGCTTTATAATTCAAATTTCACAGTAAGAATAGATAAGAACGAAAAATTTCAGATTACCGTTATATTTTATAACTATATCTAGTAAGAATAGAAATTATATCAAGTCCGCCATATACTATGGTTTCTAGATACAGTGAAACCAGTGGGCATGCTGCGGTCGCACCCTAAGCTGCTCAGTTATGCGAGGTGCTCACTTATATAATATGAACCAAAAGAATCGATAAATTTCCGTCGCAGAAATAGTGGTCACAAAAGAAAGACTACTCACTTAGAGAGAGCCCAATTAGAGAGGTTTCACTGTACTATATATTGTCGACGCGAAAATGTCGACAATAATAGTTGACGCGTCGAAATCCATCCCGGATTTATAATGTATAATTTTTTTAGGGTGACAATTTTTTTTATCGATTTTCAACTTTTCAAGATGCAAAATGTATTTTCTAGACTTCTCGTGTGAGAAAATAAACACGTGCAAAGTTACAGTTCAATTTGAGTTTTGAAAGTGGTGCCGCAATTGATTTTCCTAAAAGTAACAAAGAGATAACGCATGTATTGCTACCAAACTTTAGATAATAGATAGATAATCCATATGAATATATTGAAAAGTTGAAAATCAATAGAAAAAATTGTCACCCTAATAATTATACTATAATTATTATAAAAAATTAGTGGAATTGCAATGTAATTAGAAATTAAAGAAACCCAGCTACAAAAATAAAAATAAAATTTAGCATGTGCTTATTCGAAATTTGAATATATATGTATCTTTTATGCGGACATATCTATTAAATATGCATTATATGAATCTAGACCTCGGATGATAACGATATATTAGGAATTACATAACATTATTATGTTCATATATCTTACTCGCTACCTACATATAGCTAATGGACGCAATCAAAACAGGAAATTTTATAAACCAATTTTACTATCATAGTATTACCATCATTAGCATCATCTATAGAATCATTATCATCATCGATAAAATCATTATCATCATCGGTAGAATCATTATCACCAAAGTACAAAGTACGCAATTTAATTGTATACGAATAGAACTTACCTATCTATTAGAGGGTGGATCGATTTATGCCAAATTGCCATGCCAATACCATTGTTTACTGAGCTGCATTTTTTCAACTGATTAGTGATTGCCGTCATATTTTTATCACATTTCCCGAGGTCCGAGGTGCTTAACACACCCATAAGTTAGAGCCGTATGGTTAAAGAAAACTTTATCGTAAAAAAAAAAGATATGACGGTAATCAGGAGACAAAATGTAACTCAGAAAATAATGGTACCGGGGCGGTTCTGAAAAAAATCGATCCACCCTACTACCTATAGTATATAGAGTTTACATCAAAACGGGATAACAAAAATACCAATATATCGAAACTCTCTACCTCAAATTCCATTGCATATAGGTTATAGGCATGCAGATAGATTTATAAAAGGCACACTGGGTAACTGACATACCTGAATATTATAATATTATATTTCGGTTTGGGATAAAAGCCGACGATAACAATAATGGCATTTATAGACGATGGACAAGTGAAGTGAAATGGAGAAGTGGCGGCCAGGGTGAACAGAGGTCGGTTATAAAAGCTTTATAAAATTCTAAATAATAGATTTTGAAAGTTTTAGTACAAATATTATATACTTTACTTCAGGGACTAAAATAAGCTGCAGTTGCTCATAAAAAATGCAGTTGCTTAATGAGATTTGCAGTTGGTAAATCGAAAAA
>JAABKK020054948.1:0-11137 GCA_011634745.2 Catotricha subobsoleta
CATATTGAGTTGGAACTCGGGTGTGGCCGGACGGATTTGGAAGGTGAATATACCAAAAGACGCAGAATTAAATTTTTTTTTTCTTTTTTTTTTTTTTTCTAATTTCTTACAAAAATGAAGTCGTGTACCAATTAATTGGCAGCTTGTTTTACTAATTGTTGTTTGAAAATCAAATCCGCTTTATTTTTCAGAATTTTGTAGGATGATTTTCATTCAGAAAAAAGTTCTGAGGAAAATATGAAACATGAATTCTGAAGGAATGCTAATTCAATCATTTTCCAATCAGAAGCAATAATCGAAAGGTAACAGACAATAAAAAGGATAGTTTTTACATCAAAAGAGTTAGCCCCAGCTAGTAGGGATCCTTGATGTTAATCCAACTCAAAGAGCAATATTGCCTTGACGTGGCTCAACAATTTTGGATTGAATCGCCACTACCGACAAGTCTGGTCCTACCCATACATTTTCACTGTAAATTTAAATAGCATAACTAAGGCTACGGATCGATTAACAAGATTTTCGAAGAATTGTTTTTAAATATAGGCTTAGTTAAAAGTTCTTTTAATGTCATGTTTATCGAACCGTACCATTAGTTACGCTATTTACAGTGAAAGTGTATGGGTAGGACCAGATTGGTCGGTAGTGGTGATTCTACCTACAAATTTTCAAATACAATTTCAATAGGATCTGATTTCGTGCCAAAACAATTATTTTTAATAGAAAAACTTTATAACTCTTGTACACTACACGACACACACACGTGTAATACTTAGTTCTTATTATAAGAAGAATGTGAAGCACATATTACATTGTATTCGTAATACATAAAATAAAAGAATAATTAATTTTTTACTAAATCATGCAAAGATGCACAAAAATGTAACTACGAGTATATGCGATTGAATGGAATGGGAAGATTTGAAAATCGAATGTGAAAAGAGTTTATCTTTTGCATCTATAATCTACATATAAGATTTTAATATTGTGAATGTATTGATGATTCTGTAAAAACAATTAGACGTATTTATGTATTTTCCAATTTTTTCTTATTTTTTTTTTTTATTAAATTTATATTGTTACTAATTGTTACGTCGAATTCATGAGCAAGACAACGTACTAATTTTGATGATACACTTCTTTTTGTTTTCCTCTATTGTATTACAAAATTGCTCTCGAACTATACAATACAAAAAAAAATAATAATTTGTAGGCAGGTACACTTAACAAACAATTGAAATATAGCCCGTGAACAATAAATTATATGAAATGAACCATGTGTTTTATAAAATATTTATTATTGAAACACAAAGTCAACCATTATTTAAAAAATAACGACAGACAGACACTTCCAAAAAAAAAAAATCTACTGTTCTTCTTCTTCTTTTTGTTTTCTGCATTGTAATGTTTGTGTTGAATTTTTTTTTTTTTTTGTTCATCATTATCGTCATCGCATCGCATCTAATATTATTCAAAAGGGGGAGGAAAAGAATATAAACGGACAAAAAAAAAATTGTTTCGTCATACGGGACAATTTAAGGTTAACATTCATATGTAATAAAAATTTAATTTGGATTAGCTTCCATTTCAGGAATACCAAAAATTGTTACATGTGTTTCTACGACGTCGCGTAATAATTTTGATGATGATGATGAAGATGAAGAAGTGTGAAATATGCCGCGGGCCACTAAATTTATATATTGTATGCGCGATGCAGTTTTGTTTGGGTTGCGCGCGCACAATTTTTATCTTCTTCTTCTTCGATATTTTCTACATTCAAAGAATAATTTGATAATTATAGTCTTTTCAAATGTTTCACATTTCAATAGACAGATTAGACAGATACCATTTTAATCTCTTTGTTAGAAATACAAAATATGTTTCTTCTATTCTTTTTGTTTGTTAATAAATGATTGCTCTACTTGAGATTGGACAATATAATATCTATTTGAAGAAAACGTTTATAATTTCTATTGTACGCTTCTCGATAATTACTTTATAATATTAGAGGTGTATATGAAAAGGCTTTTGCGCTTTTATGTCTTTTTAAAAATTAAATCATAATTATATTTTTTCTTTCTTTCTTTCATTCGTTCAGGACAAGTGTGTAGAGTAGAGGTACTTAATTGAAACAAAAATAAGATTCATGTTTGAATGTGACGACACATGATGAATATAATGTTATCCCAAAAGTGAATCTTTGTTATTGTGTCAGTTGGTTTTCAAACTTGTCGAGTTTAAGGTTGCGCGAGCTTGAGATGTGTTTTGTTAATCAAAATGTGCTTAGAAATTCACGATGAGCTCTATCTTCAGTATTTTATATGTATGATGTTGAGACCCTTATTATTTGTCTATAATCGTAATCATAGTTGGACAAAACGCTTTCTATCATTATTTAGTATTCACTTTGCGTATATAAATGTTATACACGCATCATACGATGTAATCTTAATTCAATATAGGTATGATATAATATCATGAATTAAAAACATTCTGAAAATAAAGTCAAACTCAGAGTATAGATTGTGGTTTTGCGTTCCATTCAAGTCCAATCTAAATTCTTAAGAACATTTTCTTCATAATTCTACTACTCCGAGTTAAAAATAATATATTAAATAATCTAGTGACGTCACACTAGTGGTGCGGTAAAGCATCAGCAATACAAAAAATCATATATAAAAAAAAACGTATTTTATTATTAAATGTAATCTCGCTACAAACACACAAAACATAAAGTACTTACAGTGAATTTTAAAAAAAGTGACACCCACTCACAACGCCATCCACAAGATATTAATCATCATCATTGCGGATTTTGTGCATTTATATCTATTCGCTTGTTCTAGCAAATTGTTTATAAAAATTGAATCAAATCAGAGATGCTATAAGATATATATTGTTTTAAAATTTAATGCTTACGCCTAGAATAAAACAAGAATGAATAAAACCATATGAATATAATTGTAAGGTGCATGTTTCGCATACTGTGGGAATAAATTCAATAAATGGCAACTTCAACCAAGCCAACGTTTGAAGAATCATTTGATTGTAAATGTGAAAAGATACATTATTTCTTAATTCTATGAATTCTGATAACAATCATTAATTAATATGTAGCAAGATATTTAAAATTGTATAATAACATTTTAGAGCCATTTAACTTCTTCCTTATTTTCAATATACATATGAAATACCTTTTCCAAAAGTAATGCGAAAAAGGGGAAATAAATCGAAATCGATTATATTTTTTTTCTTATTCTTAATTAAAACAAGATCAATAAATCGGTCATCATTTCAACAACCCAAATTCAATTATATATTATCTACGTGACTGTGTTCATCATCCCTTTTGCTATACCCATCATAAATCCATTCAAAATTCCACAAAACAAAAACCAAATACAAGAAATATCTCTCAATCAACTCAACAAGGGGTAAAGAAAGTATTTATTACGAATCAACATAATATAATTGTTTGTTTTACGTTTCTTCTAATCGTAGTCACAAAAGTGACCCAAAAGACAAACCACATTGAAGTTCTTTTCTTGTTTTTCCTTCAAAAAAAAAAAAAAATTATTGTAAAACTACCAAACATAAAAATGATAACCACAGAGCAATAAAAGGATAATCCTTTTTCTTTCTTTAAACCAAAATAGCATATTTAGGCTACTGAACGCTTGACCAAAAATATATATATGACCAAAAGTTATACGATGGTCAAATTCAATTGAGTTTTATTTGAAAATAATGCTGGGGTTTGGAAATTGTAAACAGTTAAAAGGATAGAAAGGTGCGAGCGTTTGAGATGCATGTGTCTTGTGCCCAACAATAGGTTAACAATTAACAAAAGCAACGAAAAATGAATGAGACCATTGTATAATTTTCTTGAAATCAACAACTTTGCAGAAAAGGCAATATATAATTGAATATAACTGAGCGTGACAAATTTTTTTTTCAGCTTAAATGAAATGTGTAGTTATAATCGTACGTGCGTATATGAACCGTAATAAAATAGGTCAAAGTGATGATGAGGATAATTATAACTAAAGAAAATACTTTCTGTACCTATATAAGAAAATCTGAGATAAAAATTCCAAAAACAAAATTAATTGTCCAATTCTTTGCTTCTAATATTTTTGTTATGTATTTGTTTGTTATGAAAATAAAGCAGGTAAATATCAATTGTTTATTTTTTTAATGTATTCGCTCTGCTATGAATACAAAACATTCAGAGTAAAATTTTGCTGAACACCGAATACTGAATTAAAAATATGATTTCTTGTAAAAAAAAAAAAAAAAAATATTCAATAATCTAAATAATAAATAAAATTTTTAATTCAAATTAAGACCGGTAGTAATTGAGCTACGATTTCTTACTAAATTGTACCTACCGAGCGAGATATTTTAGAATAACAAAAGTGAATTAAGCTAATTTGTTCGTCAAATGAAGTGTATTTTGATATCAATGAACTTATTTGACGAATAATAATAATTTTTTCGAGAAATTGGCATAATCCATTTTCGTTAATCTAGATCTAGAATATCTCGTTCGTCTGACGCTAGCTTAAATGCAATTTCGGCTATCATAGTGATTAAGGGCCGGTTTATCAATTTTCGATTTAACTCCTAGTTAAAGTGCCAGAGTTAACATGAAAATGCTTTGTTTTAATGTCAGTTTAATAATCAGTTCTATTATACAAGTTTGCTAGTTAAGTTAATCGGTGGATGGACTACCGATTAACTTAACTAGCACAATTGTATAATAGAACTTGTCATATTTTTTAACCAGAAGTTAAACTGACATTAGAACAAACCATTTTTATGTTTAACCGGTACTTAAATAAAAAAATTTGATAAACTGGCCCTAAATATAATATTTATAGGCTAAATCTGAATTGAATTAAGTAAAATTTTCTGTTTAGCTTTACATTTAGTTCCATCAAACATTTCAGTTTTCAATGATTTCTTTTTCATATACATACTTACATTACGTACTATTTCGCATGTAAATTTTGCAACAATTTTAAACCGTTTTACTGAATATTTGGATTGTGGCTGTGTGTCATTAAAATATAGTGAACATTATTGTGTATTACAGCCACAGGTAGATACCACTATTCATAAAAAAAAAAACAAAAACAAAAGGTCTACAATTTAAGAAAAAAAAAACCCATCGAAAACCCGAACTACTAGCCTCGCCTCTAACGGCGATACCTAAATAAATATCCAAGGTTCAACCAAAAAAAATACTATACATTTTTATTGTGCAGTAAGTATTTTGCTTCTATACTTGCATTTATAACGGGATGGAAAATTCTATTGCGAAAAATAGAAATGTTTTATTTTTGTTTTTAGATTTTTATTGTTTTATTGAGTAAAAACTGAAAAAAAGTAACCCTAGTGAAAATTTTTAATAAAAAAAACAAAATAAAGAAAGATTAAAAAGCATAAACTATATGCTAGTTTGCTTTCTAATTTATTTTGGAGACATGCTGCTTGCAGTTAACTTTTCAAAACTGAAGATTGCAAACTACCGTTTAAATTTGTTTCTAATTAATTAACGTGTACTGAATGGTTTCAAAGCACACAATGGCAAATTAGAAGTAAACTCTGCACGTAAGTTTATGTTCGAAAACAAAATTATAAATCTGAAATGCTTTTGTAGTTTGATTCATAATTTGTTTTTTTTTGCAGAGAGCAATAACTAAATAATTTAAGTGCTTTTCCAAAAACAAACTTGAATTTGAATTGTTTTGCAGTTTGTTTTCTTTAACATTTTACACTAGGGGTAATTGATGGAGAAAAAAAAACGTTAAGAAATGTTCAGTTAAACCATTGAAATAATGGTAATAAATAAAAAAAAAGAAATAGAAGAAAAAAATTGTTGTCACTTTATTTTTTTAATCATCAAATATAATTGAAATGACCGTATTTTATGCAATAGTTGCAAATTTTGCAACAGATCTTAATATTGATTTAATATCTTAAAAATCTAAATCATATCATATTACAACAAGAGAGAGAGTAAGAATATATAAAATGTTCTTTCAACCAAAAAAGTCATATTACAACTAACTGTACCGTTCCGCTGGATCTTGGCACTATTAGACCAGATTAAGGAATTGAAGAATTGGCCGCTTTTAATTGATAAAAAAAAAATCGCGCTGTCCCCTAACCGAAATACTCGATTTGACCGACTTTTGAGAGACGATTTAATCGCCATAGGCCTAGACCTGTATGGTCGCAACGGGACTGATCAACTAATCACAATTTAATAACCCATGACAAAAATCACAGTCGCAAATAGAAATAATTGTTTAAAGAATGTATTTGTGTCCCAGCAGTTTCTTGAATAATTAATATGTAATATCTAAGATTTGTTTTGAATTATTTGATTTTCCTCTAGAATCAGATAATTTTAAAGTTGCCTTTAATTGAAAAAAATCTTTTTATTTCGAAATATTAAACCAATATTTTATGTATATTCAAAAATATAGAAGTATTGTTGAATGCATAAAATAAAAATGGTTTAATATTTCTAAAATAAAGTGAATTTTGTAAATAAAAGGTAGCCGTAAAATATATTCGGTCTACGGTAAATGGAAGTAGTAAAATTGCAAAAAAAAAAAAAGAAAAAAACCATTAAAAAATGTTTGCCAAAATATGCAACAACAATAAAAACAAACAATAAAACCATAACTTTATGGGTATGACTTTGCATTGCATCCGTAAAATTACATAAAACGCAAACAAACCCAAAAAACATATTCATTCTGTAAAATGTGGAAACAAAAGACATGAACAGACGTGAAACTTTTATGGCTACACCGAACAAAAACCATTTGATGTTCAAATTTAAGAGATCTATTTGACGCAATTGGCAAAATATTTCATGTAAATATCAAAAGATAAAAAAATTTAAATGTCCATAAAAAAAAATGATATTATATTGCGAGCACTTGGGCAAGGGCTGTAATAAAATGCAAAAAAGAAAAAAAAACTAACTGATGCGAATAAAAGATAAATAAAAACGTTATATAAACATAGAAAACATAAATATTCCTACCTAACTCTAACATCCACATCGTTCGACGTACATAAAGTACTGAACAATAAGCAAAATTATACGATCTGACAAAATATAATATCTAACGAATCTAATTATCAATCCGAATATACGGATTCGTCACTGAAATAGAAAATCATTTTATGTGAAACAAAATCATAACACACAATCGCATATTAGTCAATAATCAACACACCTGGATTTTGAACTGATTTGATTTCATTTATGTGACCGGTGGTGGTGGGGAATTCTCTATATACATACCAGAAGAGAAAAAAAAAACAACAAAATAAATATCGTTCTGTGTAACAGATATACATCACACACCCAATTAGTAATATTGTTCATGTACATTTTAGCTCCACCTTGAAAGGTAAGATATTATTATGGTAACGCAATACCTATAATATTGCAGCCGTCGTCGAATGGTTCATATAGCCTATGTGTATATTATCTCCCCACCCTAACCTAACGTATGTCTTTGCGGTGGTATACGTTCATTGCGATATGTAATGTAAAGCAAAGTAGAAAAAAATAGTAAATACGACCGAACCTGGCTGTGTTTCGATTTAGTTTTTTGATTTAAGTGTGTATAAGTAAATAAAGAAGTTTCTCACGACGGAAATATTACACTCATGAACCTCAGCCCGAAACATTTCGTCTTTAGTTGTTTGTTGTGCGCGCATTTGTTAAGTATGTTTTGTGGTGTAGCGCAAGGCTAGTAAATATTTTTCTATACGATCGATCGATCGATGTTGTTGTTGTTGTTGTTGTGTTGTTGGTGATTCAAAGAGACGTTTTGTGCAAATGGTATGCGCAAGAAGTAAATAAAAACACCTGTTCAATCGCGGTGGCATATTGGTTATGCATCGTTAAAACAGAGATATTTTTTTTTTTTTGTTTTATTAAAATTTAATTGTGGTGTGCGTTTTTTTTTTTTCGTTTGTTTGTAATTTAATTTCTTTCCTTCGTTTTGGTTATTTTGTTTTATTAACAACAATAAATTTGGTGCTGCGATTACAATTGATCATCTATGGATTTAAATTTTGTGGAAATAAAATTAATTGGTGTTCCGAATCAGAAGTAAATGAAGTTAATTAATGAGTCACACGTTTTAGTGCAATTTTGTATTTTTTTTGGTTTGGTTTTATTGCGAGAATCAGTAAAATACAACAATAAAATTTGAACTACATTCATTATCATCCTATTTGCACCATAAGAGAATTTATTATTACAGAGATATCAAATAAATTAAAACTGGATTAGCATTCACGTGCTAATTGACCAATTGAGTACAATTTTTTTTTTTTTTTTGTTTTCTTGTTCGTACGAAGTGAAAAGTTGAACCAAACAGAGAATGCATCTGATTTGCTAACATATTTTTTTTTTCTTCTTTACATTTAAGTTGAACGAAATATAAATTCTATGTGGTGGATGTTTTATTATTTTGTTATTACATCTTGAAAAATTTATAAACAAGAAAAAACTAAAAAACATTACTTCAATTAATTTAAAGGTATTTGTGAACTGAAAAAAAAAAAGGAAAAAAAAACTAACAAATGTTTAATGTGATAGAATTCGGTGTAATTTAATAAAAAAAAAAAAAATAAGAACCAATACCCGAATATATCAAGTGATAGCAACAGAAAATTTTAAAAACATTTTAGTGTTTACGGGCAATTTCGGGGGCATATGTTATTTCTCTAGAAGTGGCTTTTAATTATTATTATTTATTCTTTTATTCAAGAATTTAATTATACGAGGATATGTTTTTGAGAAATTTTGTGTAATACGAATTAAAGTGGCATCCAAAAAAAGCTACAATCATTTAGTGAGACACACACACCTTTTTGAGAATTTAAGGATTTACAAAAAAAAAAAAACAGAATATTTTAATAATAAGGTAAGTGGATAAAATTATGTGTGTGTGTGAAAATATTTTTAGATTTAAGCGAGATTTATACGATAATAACTGCGTATAAAAATAATTTTTTTGTCAAATAGATCGATAAACGATTTTAAAACTGAGTATGCAGTATTGAGAATATAATAAATTTGGAAATTTATAATTAACAGAAAATATGAATTTTATGAATCTCGCTGAAATGCTTGGGTTTTAATACAACCAAAAAAAAAAAAAAAGAAAATAATATTCAATATTGACTAAAATAGTGTTTTTTGTTTAATTGATCGATACGATTTATTTAAATTCCTCTATGACTATGAACCATTCCTTCTATTATCTATAGTTATAGATAATAGAGAGAACTAGAAATTCATAAATTTCGGATTGAACACAAATCTTGATTTCATTTCATTGAAATTTTTAATTCATTCAATTTGTATTTTAATGAAATCATTTCTTTTTATTTCTATCTATTTGTCTTTTATTGTGTCTTAATTGTTATTTTAAACTACAAATAGGAATAGAAAGGTTTTAAAGGATAAATAAAAGTCGTTCATAGAACCAAAATATTAAATATCGTCTGGCTCCATACGAGAAAAATGACTCTTTATTTCAAAATCCAAAAAACAGAAAACTTTTATTGAAAAACCAAAAAACAATTCGCTCTTATCAGAATTTTCACAAAAAAAAAAAAAACAAAAACTCTTATTGCAAAATTTCAGTAAATAATTCGCTCTTAACAAAATAATAATAAGAGATTTTATTTTGTTCGGAAAATGTTAACAATAGTTCGCTTTTTCTGAAAAGTTTTAATAAGAGTTTCTTTTTTTTCGTAGTGTTTGAAGCCTAATAAGAGATATTTTTTTAAAAATAATATTAATAAGAAAATATGGAAATTTGACAAGAGTGCGATTTCCAAAAAAATAAAAACGATTTTTAAATAGACTACTCTGTATTTGGATTTTGAAATAAGTGTCATTTTCTCGTGGAGCCAGCGATGTATAATAATAATAGAAATTGTGTAATTATATGACTCAACCACCTTCCATCTGTCTATAAATAACTAAAATATTTGGATTATTTTTATTATTTTGTAACATTACAATTATATATATTATGGTGAAGATATTTGTGCTTACACGCGTCATAAAACCTGATCACATTTTCTCACCTTGCACCGACAAACAATTCGATCGACAGCACACAAAATAGAGTTTAAAAATAAAAAAAAAATAAAAATATGTTTACAATTCCAGCAGTTGTTGGCCATAACCATTCGTATATAACGTCCACATAATATGAAATTCTAAAATTTTGTTCAAAAATCGATCAATTTGATCAATCACAACAAGTAAAGAAAAAAAAAATGAATTACGTTTAAACACGCAAACACCTCATAAATTCATAAATATAATTAAGTTTAAATAGCAACAATTACGCGATCAGTTCCATTAAATTTATTTGTATGCGTTAGTTGTTGAAATGAAACATATATTTTTATTTTAAGATTTCCAATTTCCTCTTTTTTAATGTCATTTATTTTCACATTATATATTTTAAATCTTACCGAAAATAATAATTCTCTACTGGTAAATTTAAACAGACAATACACAATACAATACACAATACAGAAAAATTCAAATTAAAAAAAAAAATAACATTTATAAATTGAACGAACATAAGATATATTGTGTTGTGTTCTGTTCGAGTTTTATATCATTTTGGCGTTTCATCGATCGGAGTGCGTAGAGAACTAGACTCAATTACGGATCCACCTATCTATCTATTAATTAGATATCTATCGGTCTATTATTATAAATTGGTAATTGCTTATATCAACAAGTAGAATAAGAAAAATTTAGAATCGAAATAAATTTTATATACTTTTATTAAAGCAGCAACGAAATATTTAAAAGGTTTCCTCATAGCTTTTGATTTACAATTTTATATTATGCGTCTGTGTGAATTCCAATTATCTTACCATATTTCCTAATTGTGATTATTAAATTTGGAATATATTTTGCGAGCGCAGTTAGTAGCTTTAACAAATAAAAGTGTTCGATAAATGCGAATGAAATGAGAAATTTTTAGCTTCCAGCAAATTTTTGGTTATACATACTCGTATCAACAATTCGTCTGTAGCCCACAATACGCAAATGTGCAAAATG
>JAABKK020054959.1:0-11137 GCA_011634745.2 Catotricha subobsoleta
TTCTGGTGACCATTTACATATTTCTGGTGACCATTTATATATTTCTGGTGACCGGATTATTTTTATTCCTTATAAATATATATAAATATCCATTTAATTAATCTTGAGTTAAGCATGAAATTCAGTTAAAACGACTAAACAGTGCATGAATAAAATTGCATTTGTTGACTACAAAGATCTGCAACCGTGACAAATCGATTTTCAAATAAATTGATTGACTACAAGTAAATTTTGTATTTTTGGTAAATTTTCATGAATCATATTAAATGAGGTCTCATTAGCGTATAATTTATGGAACATGAATAATTTTTCTAAATATATTAAATACATTTTTTGTTTCATTTTAAAATTCCATTTTAAATATAATATATGTTTTCTATATAGTAAGTATTATAAATGCTTAAATGGAAATTATGTTGCAATGCCAATCAAGAATTACCTGTGTTTACTAGTATAAACTATATATATATAAATCAAAACAACCATGAGTAACGCTGCTTCATAAATATATATTGAATATTTCGATTCAACAATATTGACTAGTAATCATAATAATAAAAATGAACTCTAGATAGTTGATTGTAAATTGTTTTATTATTAGAAAAGAAATATGCGCAAAATCATCATTAATATATATTGGTACTCACTTCACTATTCACCTCAATGAATATAATAATGCCGCTCAAGCTATTGATGTTTGAATATCGCTATTACTTATACATAAATAATTTGTTAGAAATGTGCGTCGGTATGCATTTATAATTTAATCCGCATTGCATTATCGAATAATAACAATAATAACATATTATGATGATAGCATCGTTTTTTTTTTATCAAACTTCTTCCATAAAGAAAGTTGTTCTTTCAATTGTATTGTGCATACGTACCATGTACGCTTTTCAAAATTACCTACTTATATAAAAGACAACACAAATTATTATATCTGTAATCTGGAATCGACATCACCATGTCAATGACTTTTTTTCATATTTAAGTGTAGCTAGTGTGTATCCCACTCTCACATCAGTTGATCGATTACAAAACAAAAAAAAAAACGTAATTAAATCAATGCGCCCGAATACGAATGCACTTCAACATTGTTACTATTATTTTTTTTTGCACAGATTCAGGACAAGCTCGAGAGTTATTTTTAAATAAAAGTGAACATCTCACAACAAGTTTATCTATTCTTTTTTTAATCACATAAGAATAACGTTAATTATATTTCTGTTTAATAGCCTATGGAATGGTATTTTCAATCTGTCTTTCATTTCGTTACAAAAAAAAAATGCTTTAACAGTGCAAGTTTTTCCATGCAATTAATCCGCATAACTATGCTGTTATGTTTTTGACAATTTCATCTATTTCGAGCTGTTAATTAATAATTAATGAGAACGTACCAACAAATGACTATCATCAAAATAATAACATTTTAATTCGTAGAATTTTTAACAGAAAACAATTTATAGCAAATTATCAGACATAAAATATAAAATACATTCTTTCATACAATGGCACTTACGTCTTTACAATTTTTTGGTTGCGACAAAAGAGTTTTACTTAGTTAGGTACCTACGAGGAAACATATATCAACAAAATAACAATATCTAATAGAAATATGATGTATATTGAATATTGTTGCGTAATTTCATAAATTTCTCTTTTTATTTAAAATCGATGCTATTTTTATTTATTATTATTATTTTTTTTTTTTTTGAAAGAAAAACATTTCGTTATGCTTTTTCTTTCTTTTACGTAGGAGATTTTTATTGTGATTTAACAAAATAATAACATGTAATTTTTTTATTTAATGTGAGATTTTTTTTTTTTTTTAATAATATATTTAACAATATACTTAATAAAGAATGATTGAATAGGGTCTATAAATGTTGCGTTTGAATTAACAATATGTCCAATAATATAAAATGGTATCATAATTAAATTAAATCAATATAATTATTATTAGATTTTAAATCAATATGTATATACCAAATTTTAATCACATTAAAATCGAGATGAACTGTTTCTATTTACCATTTTTATTGTATTTTTACCGGAAGCATTCGCAGTATTTTTCTAATAATATAAAATATTTTTTTTGTTTCATTTAAATTTTTTAATCGAGAGTGAGAGTCAGTGCATTCAGACGTACATTTAATTGATTCGTAAATTTTATAAATGTAGTGTATTATTATTGACAAAATATATTTCAAATAAGAAAAGAAAAAATATTGAATAAAAATAAAGTGCAGTGAAAATTTTTATCAACTGAAATTGCAAGAAGAATTTGAGACAAATAAGTTTAGGCTGTGGATAATTTAGATTTTCATTTTTCTACCATATCAATGCTTTGATACTTATGTGAAGTAACAGAATCTGTTTTATTTATTCATTTATTATATTTTAGTTATTAAATATAACAAAATGTATTCAAAATATTGTCTTTGGACAGAACTTTATATTATATATGTTTTTTAATTAATTTTATGTATTTCAATTGTTTCATTTTAAAATTGATTATGATCTGAAATATATTTTTACCTAGATTCTTTAAGACCATCAAGTTGTTTATAATTTGTAGAATAACTGAATTCTGGCTACAATTAAAAATAAAGTAGCAATTCTAAAATTATTATTATTTTTTCTTTAGACGAAAGATTCAACACGAAATAGTAGTTGCAATCATATTATTTTATCTCGGTTCTTTTTAAATTTTGGTAAAGTGATATGAGAAGCGCGATTTTTACCAATTTAATATAAATATATTCTATTTACTTATTACCTTCGTCAAATTTTTCAGGGAGCGTTGAAATAACAAAGTCAAAATAAAAATGACTCAAAAGATTTTTAGAGAGAAATTCGAAATTAGTTGTAAGTCATATTTATGGTATTTAAAGATGTTCTTGATTTAATTTCTTCATGTTCGATGCTGTTGTATCCTTGTATTGATAACAATAATTTTTATAGTCATGAATGGTATTTTACTAAATTTCGCTAAGGTATTATCACTCTTATAGGTATTTAAAAAAAGAAAAGAAAAAACTGTGTACTTTGAGAATGGTAATAATTCGACTAAATATTAAATTTAACGGTAGTGGCACGCAAGCACCACTATTTCCATGTATAGAAATAAATATCCGAAAGTACTTATATTGTCGTAAAAAAAAAATCTCAATGCAATATTTTTTAATAAATAAACAAGTTGCACAATTTTTCATAAAAAGCGATAATACTTAAATCAAAAATATGTATCAATTCATCAATAATTCTAATCGATATAAGAATCGAGTGTACATATCATCGTTAAACACACATAATGACACAACAACAATAATTTACAAGGGAACCAAACCAAAAAAGGTAATGAATTATTTTTTGATCCAATTTCTAAAGTAAAATAATTTTTAAAAAAATTCATTTGAAGATATCATTTCACGATCAACTAACTAAGTATAAAATAGATATTTGTTTTGTGTTTTCGTGATAAAAATTCTAAAATAAACGTTTAATTGGATTTTTTTTTTTCATTTTTAGATTAATTCGAAAAATTTTAAGAAAGTAAATAAAAAATAAGATAGATTTAATGTAATTATGAATTTATCTATTGATCATAAATTGTATTCGGGAAGTTATAACAACAATAAAAGAATTTCGTCTCATTATTAAAAAAAAATTTCTAAAAATAAAAACATCTAAATTTTATATATCCGTTGTTCATTATTAGCCATAAATTAACTGAAATAAAAATTTGAGTGATTTTACTTTTCTCATTTTTATACGTTTAAATTAACTATCAGCTGTAATATATATGATTACTAATTAAATATATATCTCAATCAGGTTTTATTTTTTATTTATTTAAATTTTATTATATAAGTGATTGAAGACGGTACGGTATATTATGATTTTGCTGTAGCAAAATAATTATATGCTATAAAGTCTGAATGTGAGAATAATTTGAAGTTTGTTTCATAGACAATAATTAACAATATTAATTTATGCGGATGCATTGTCATATGAGGTTTCTGATTAAAATAATTATAGTTTACAGCGAATCACACGAATAAAATTCTACAAACATTTGATTTCTCTTTGCTCATGAAATATAGTATTATATATAGCGTATCCTATTAAAAACTTGGAATAAGTAAAGTAATTTTTTTCCTATTATTGAGAAAGCCTGCAACTTCCTATAGAGTCGAAAAAGTTGGAAAAGGTAAGAAAAGTCTGTATGAAAAAAATCCGACGCTGGACACCCCGAGAGGTTTGCCACTCTCAGATTTATAGTTATCTGTATTAAAATATTCAAAATATTCAGAATATTCAGTAAGAGTCACAAATATTCTCGAATCTCTTTTAATTAAAAAAAAAAATCTCCCAAACTTTTCAATGGGGCATTCTGCATAATATGGAGAAAGTGATATATAACTAAAATGGAAAATGATTCTGCGAGCAAAATTGTTTTAATCATTAAAGGCGAGAGTTCTCTTATTTTCTCTTATTTTGAATATTATAATATATCAACTTCCAGGTTCCAGCAGCTAACTATATATAAATTAATATCGCAATCAAAAATATCTGGAACCAGATTATATATCGGACTACAATATTCAATAATTTCACATATATCGGAATATAATATTTTCTCTAGCTGCACCAATTCTATTAAGGTTAATATATGATTTAAATCACATTTGACTGAGATTGAGGTGAATGACGTTAAATAAATCACATTAATTATAATTTCATGAGTTTCATAGTTTCAATAAATAACTAAATTTTTATAGCAAGCTCGATATTAAATTTCCAAACAAAACGATCTTGTTTTTTTTTTTTAAATAAACGAATTAAATACAAATACAAAGAGTGAATATAATAATATATGGTTTTATTCTTTGTATAATTTACGTGTTATTACATACTAATATTTTAATGCATCCCAAGGAGCATAGTGGTGCCACATATGACCAATTCGTGACTAATTCATGACCAAATGGTCAAATGTGGCACCACAATGACGACAGAGTGACCAATAATTTGTGTGACCAAGTGACGTCAAAATGACGTCATCGTGACCTTTGGTCATTTTGTGTTCCTTGGGATATTTTGGTTGTTTATTTACGTTTACTATTAATCGAATAAACAATAAAGCGACATGGGAATTGTACATTTTCAATTCAACGATATTCACTAGTAATCATGATAATGAAACTGAACTCTATAGATAATTGGTTGTAAATTGCTATATTGTTAGAAATTAAATACACACACAATCATTTATAGTATTGGTACTCACTTCACTTATATATAATATGGCAGCTCAGCTATTTGAATATCGCTAATTCGCTAAGTTATACATATAAATTATTCAACTAGAAATGAGCGTCCGCATTAATATATAATTTTAAAAATCTATCCACATTGCATTATAAAATAATAACAATAATAACATATTATGATATACTTAGCATCGTTTTCTTCTTCCAAATTCTTTCATAAAGAAATTTGTTCTCTCAGTTTCATTGTACATATGAGCCCACACGCTTATCAAAATTATCTACTTATAAAAGACAACACTTATATTATTCTATATGCGTGATCTGGAATCAGCACCACCATATCAATGATTTTTTTCCTTATTTAATATGTATAAGTAATAAGTATATACTTCACTGACTCGTGCCCACTCTCACCTCAGTTGATCGATTATAAAAAAATTCAGAATTAAATCAACACATCTGAATACGATTATAGTGCAATTTTTTTTTACTAGAATATGTGTGCAAGCATCCAAGACAAGTTCAGAGGTATTTGAAATTAAAAGTGAAGAGCTCACATAACGTATTATCGTATTTTTATTTTTCTGTGGAATAATCTTTAAATATTCATTTCATAGACTAGATTGTTTAAAACTACTAGTTACCCAAATACAATATATACTAGTCTATACCTTTTGCTATATTTAAACCATTGGTCCAATGGATCACTTTTTGTGAGATTTTGAATTATACTGTAGTATCTATTTCAAAATTTCCAAGAAATGATTTGCATACATGATGCAACGCGTTTTTTTATGAAATTATTACTCTCTCTCAATTGATCCGACTGTCCCTTCCTTAAATTCGTAAATATATTAACACATTCAAGGAATCGATTATTAATAAACGATTTTTAAACAATAAAATACATTTTTTGTAAGTCTTAAATCTAAATTTTCAAACATTATTAAGTTACGTTTAGGCAAAATAATTTAAATTTGATTGGATTGAATTATTTCAATTTGAACTAGTTATTATTATTATGTACCTACTGTCCGTTTTTTAATCAAGTGATGTTTCAGTAGATATTTAAACTTTCTAATATTTGCTTCGTCTTTTAGTTGTTGACCAAATTGGTTAAATAGTTCTTTTCCTTTTATACTTGTTGCTCTTGCGCTTTCTGTTTGTTCTCACTATTTCTAAATGGTAATTGTCTTGGAGTCTTATGTTATGGTCATGTATCTCTGAGTTTGTTGTTAGGTTTATATTAGATTTGATTAGATTCTGCTTAATTTTGTAAAAGAATAATGTCATTTCGAATTCGATGATATTTTCCAAGTCCATATTCTTTCTTTATATAGGTTTACAGTTGGTGTTAACTTGTTAATATTTTCAATATTTTTAATTGCTTTATTTTGGATTCTTTGTACTTCAGCTATACTATTCTTTAAGGCAAACCCCCATATTGGGCATACATTTTTTTAATGCGAATGTGCTAAAACTACTAAACAAATTGAACCAGTCCTTCAGCTTGATATTTATTATATCTAGTTGTTTGTTGTTGTATTTATTTAACAAAGTGACTATTTAGGAGTACCTATCCTATAAAAGAAATCAATAAAAAAAAAACTGAAATAATTATAATAAAAATCAATTTATATTGCTGTTCTATTAAGATTTAAAAGAACCTTTACTGTTAATCAACATTACATTAATAACATATAATAAGATCTAAGCAATATTAATCTGTATTTTAATAATTTTATGTTAAGGATATCAAGAAATAACTATATCTGATAAAAAAAAACAAAATTTATGAATATTGAATATATCTGTAAGTTGTGCAATTTCAAAAATTTCCATAAAATTCTTGCTTATTTCGTTATAATTTTTCTTTCATTAAAAGCTAAAACACAACATATTTCATTTTGCATCTAATTCTAATGTGTTTTTATAATCTTTATAGAACTTACTTAATTAATGTATAGTGTTAAGATTAACAATGTCCAACCGATATAAAATTATAAATTGAATTATTTCAATATAATTGTAATTAGATTTTAATACATAAATACCTTAAACTATATTAAAATTGAAAATAAGTGGTAATTTTCTATTTTATTTTTAACCGGAAATAACCATTTTTTCTGGTATTAATGAAGCGATTTAATTTTAATTCAAGTTCAATACTAATACTAATGTGTAATTTCTTTTTATAGCTAAATTAAAATTTGATTATATAATCGGAAATCTTTTTTTTTTTAAATGACTGTTCGAGTATAAAGAAACTTAATGTTGATCTCTCGTTTCGTTTGATGGAATTTTCTGAAAATGATCAATATATCTTACTGGCTGGTGGAATAAAGATGAAAATTGATTAGAATATTTCATTTCAAGCTTGATTCGATATTATCCATTTTTATAGAGAATAGAAATTTGTTATAAGATTACGAATGAATTTAAATTATACAGTGGTATGAAATACATAAATTTTATACCATAATGTGGTATAAAAAGGTATATTTTCTTACTTTTCCACCATTTTTATATCTTATTAATGGTATTAACTATTCATACTATATTACGGTATAATGATGGTATGACACAGGCCTGTAGCGTGGGGTGGCACGCGAGGGCATTGCCCCCCCCTGATGAACTTTTTTGCTCCCTCTAGACAAAAATACGATTTGCATATAGCGCGGTTTTTTTCGCGATATAATTTATATTCACTTTTTAATTTTTTTTTTTTTTAAATTAGTCCTAACCAGGCCTCATTTGGCCCCTCCTGTTATATCACTCAGGCTACAGGCCTGGTATAAAAGGTCCTAAATATTCCAATATATTTTTGTCATTTTGTCTCTTCCAAATTCTTCTGTTTGGATTTTTCGGATTTGTTACAATGAATAATTTTCTAATTTGAAATTTAATATGTCCTGGAACACAAATTAGGAATGTATTGATAATAATTAAAGTATAACTTGTCTACGTAAAATGGAAATTTTATTATAATACATATGAGAGTAATACAGGTATCCTCTTCATTAAGTATTATTATATATATATTATCAATTAATGTTTAAGTTTTATTTTTTTAACCATCGATTAGTAGAGTTTGATCCTTTAAACCTGTTATACCCTATATATATTTATTAATCGCAGATTTTAGTTATATTTTCTTCAAAACGTTGATATTTATTAAGTAGTTTGCAATGTTTCTTATGAAAAAATAATAAATTCTTTGCCTTTTACAAATTTCAATAATCAAACACTAGCATTGAACATCTACACTATAAAATAAAAATATATTGAATTGAGAAAACAGAAATACAGGTGGGCAATTTCTTATAATTTCTGGAATATTTCTTTCAACATCATGTGCAATACCAGAAACTGTAATCGACATTTTCATATTAAGTATAAGAAAAGACTTTTAAGAACATTTTGGATGTAGTCGAAGATTTTATTGATTATTATAGCTCAAGTAGTTAATTCAAAAATGTAAAATTGTAATAATTTTTGTCCCCTTTTATTGCAAGCAATACTTATTGCAACAATATGCACTAATTTATTACACAGCATTTTTAGTAGAGCAAATGATTTCAAAAATGTACATATATACCTACTCACAATAAAATTCTAGTTCTAAACCAACATAAATAAACTTATAATTTCAGTAAATATTAAATGTGTCCCTTTTATTTGCTTTTTCGAAACGTCTCTTATTTCTCATATTGTGCAAATACATTTAATAAAACTTATATTACTTAATATCAAGACTGCGGTAAGTATGGAATTTCGTACTTTTTTTTCTTATATTACATTTATAGTAAACTTACATCTTGCTACATTTGTCATTCATTCGTACAATATAATCTCACAATCATATAGTTATTTTTATTATGTACATAAAAGAAATTACTTTCACTCTCGTTTATGCGATATTCGTAAAACATATGTATATGAAGTAAACATAATAAATGGTCAGAAAAAAAACTAACAGAATACATCTTAATAAACGCATATATGTATTTACTTGAAATAAGGTTATTTTATTAATAATATTACGCATCGCTGATGTTGATTCAAAAGAAAATTTATTACTATTTAAGCGATTGAATTATGTATTGTATCTATTTGCAAATATGTAATATTTTGATGGTAGTTATTACATTTTCTATATAGTGAGCGGTAACAGTTATTTAAATATTTGTAATTCAATTCTAAAAGTTCAATAAATATTAAATAATGACGCATTGTTGTTGTTGTTGTTCACGTCGATGATACAATTTAACGAGATAAGAAAATTATTCTACATAAAATTTATCGTATTGCATTTTCACTTACTTTACAAACTGTTGATGAAATCCGTCATAAGAAACATCATATTTAGGACACGTAAAGACAAACGCCTTACAGTACAAACAGTTTAATTCAAAGATCATTAATAAGGTGGTACTTATTTTATTTATTGAGTTTATTTCTCATTGTTATTTTATTATTCATTATTTATTATTACGTTGTACACCTTTACTTTACATTATTTGAGAGTTAGGTCTTGCTGCCTTAAAGGCCATTTTTATAAATTTTAATCGCTGCTGTGTGCCAGTTTCAGAACACCCAAAGATTATGGATATAATCGCTCCAACTATTTCATTAATGCAGATTTATCAGTTATACTTTAAGCTTATTATTAAAAGCGCAGATTTTGTTATATTATTATTATTTTACAGCTACAGTAAGCAATAAAACGTATAAATGTTCACCTAAAAATATATTTATTAATCGTTATTTTAAATTGAAAAATAACTGCTTATTAATTATTTTTAGCATAATTTACATTAAATCAAATCACCTGTTGAGTGTTAATAGGCTTCGTAATATGTAATTCAATTCTAAAACTTATCAATCCATTAAATTGTATTAAATAAGGAAAATTACATTTAATTTCATCAATCAGTTTAAGAAATCATCTCTGAACCATCGTTTAGCGTCTATACTGTCGTTACCATAAGTTTTACCATAACTAAAAAAAAAAAGAATTCAAAAATTAACTATATTTAATTATCCAATTTTATTAATATTAAGCATTTTTTTTTCGTCATGCAACTACGCTGTTTCACTTCTTCTTATTTATGATTCCGTTTATCTCCCTTCAATTCTTTGGTAATACGATTCTGAAATGCGCACGAAAAAAACGTACTCTAAATTTTAACTCAGTTGACACTTTTCGTTTAATTTTTTAAATGAAATATTAATTTATTAATTAAACATTTTATAATAAAATTTATTTTTATTTTTCTTAATAAATACAATTTAATTTTGTTTGTTTGGGGGGGAAGGGGGGGGAGTAAATTTGAAAAATGTACATAGGGTAAAATTGTTAACCTTTTTCTTTGTAGGAAATCGTATTTTGGAAATCGAGGTAGGGTAATTTTTTCATTTTGAAAAACATACTATTTTCTGATTAAAAACTTAAAAAAGATACTATTTACGCCAAAATCTACATAGGGTAATATTTTTTTCAAAACTCAGAGGGGTTGAACACCTTCCCGTGTGCATCTATGCTTACATCGCTAAATGAAGCAGAAGCGGCTAACTGGTGATGGTCCGAATCATCAGCAGTTCGTACTGAAGCGTATCAATAAAATTAACATTTGAGAAATCTGCATTACAAATTGAATCGTTCGGAATCGACAAAAAAAAACAGGGATGTTCATGTGTATTTGTAACGTGTAAAATGTCGTGTCAAGTTTGTCTCCACTTTACACGACACTCTCTACATTTTTTTTAAAAAAAAATATATATTAACCCTTTCGCACGGGAATTAATTTGGGTAATCGAAAAATAAATCAAAATATAAAGCAAACGAATTAAATTTA
>JAABKK020054981.1:0-38343 GCA_011634745.2 Catotricha subobsoleta
ATTTTTTAAATTATTTATAACATTAATACGTTGTTTTGTCCTATTTGTGTCAATTATTTCTTGCTTGTTTTCGGTCAGAAGCTTTCTTAATTTGTATCTGTTATTCATAATATAATTTTTTATAACTGCGAATCCATCACGACT
Organism: Catotricha subobsoleta; assembly: GCA_011634745.2. Taxonomy (NCBI): domain Eukaryota; kingdom Metazoa; phylum Arthropoda; class Insecta; order Diptera; family Cecidomyiidae; genus Catotricha; species Catotricha subobsoleta. Next base: position 145 of record JAABKK020054981.1, read on the forward strand.
TTTCCTTTCTTCATTGATATTAATAAGTGGCTTTTCAACACGACGCAGCCAATCTTTTAAATTGGTAGTCTTTAAAGTTAAATGTTCATCTCGGTATACGAGTTTTTTATTGATAAATTCTAAACTGTAACATAAATTTTTAATTTTAAAATGATTAAATAATTATAAATAGGTATATTTACTTTGGTTCCAAATTTGTTTCCGATGTACTGTCCTTAGAAGATTTCCGAGATAGCCTCCTAGATAGTGTCCCGTGAACATTTGTTGGTTTCAAAATAATAGGTTGTTCAGTGATGTTGTCTACCCTAAAAAATAATAATTTATCACTATTTTGTCAGTTTATGGAATCCAGCTGCTGAACGTAACGCAATGATTAGAAGTAAATTTACATACTGAGAACTAGGAATTTGAAGATCTGATTCAAAAACAGTACGATGTGGTGTAACAGATGTAACCATTGCTGCCGTATATGTATAGCAGACGGGAATAGGTGGAGTAAAACTTTGTTGGTATTCCAATTTCCTTAAATTGATTATTCTATTAGAAATTGTACTACCAGTTGTGGTTTCCAAAATTGGCTCAGGTTCAACAACAATCGGCTCAGGTTCAACAACAATCGGCTCAGGTTCAACAACAATCGGCTCAGGTTCAACAACAATCGGCTCAGGTTCAACAACAGAGTTTGCTGAGATTATAGATGCAACTTGCATTAACTCTTTATTGTCAATAGAGATATCATCCTTACCAAGCAATTCATTGTGCTCATTTTTTGTGAATGAATTTACAGAAACTGATTTGGATCCAATATTAAGTTCAGCTCCAGAACTCAATTTGGCTGCAGAGTCATTTTCATTGATTCGTTTCGTTAATAAACTATGAACTGACATAGAAGAATTTGTATCAATAGAATTTTTCATGGTATCATGTTTAGGTGCAGGTACAGACATCAATGTGGCATCATTTTGAGCATTTGTAGCAATAGAAGCTGACTCGACTTGAAGATGAGGTTCAACTGCAGATATTAAATTGGCTTCAGAGCCATTTTCATTGATTGGTTTATTTAATAAATTATGAACTGACATAGAAGAACTTATATCAATAGAATCAGACATGGTTTCGTGTTTAGGTGCAGGTGCAGACATCAATATGGCATCATTTTGAGCATCTGTCGCAATAGAGGCTGACTCGACTCGAAGATTAGGTTCAGCTGCAGACATTAATTTGGCTTCAGAGCCATTTTGATTGATTGGTTTCGCTAATAAATTATCAACTGACATAGAAAATCTTGTACCAATAGAATCAGCATTGGGTTCATGTTTAGGTTGAGCTACGGACATCAATGTGGCTTCGGATTCATTTTGAGAAGATTTTATAGCTGACTCGACTCGAAGATTAGGTTCAACTGCAGACATTAAATTGATTTCAGATTCTTTTTCACTTAATTTCACTATAATTTCTGATGAAGATGTTCTTTTAATTTTAGGAGCATTCTTCAAATTAAATGGAGTTTTATTTAAAACAGAATCAGAATTGACATTGATTTGAGGATTTTTTACTTGCGATTTAATATCATCATAGGATCGGGACCTTTTCATTTCAGGAGCTTTCTTTAAAATAAGTGGACTTTTTAAACTAGAATCTGCATTGAAATTATATTGATGGTCCTTCAATGGTTTTTTAATATCATCGCTGGAACCAGATCTTTTTATTTTAGAAACTACCTCCGAATTATGTGGAATATTGCTTCCCACTTTAAATACGTCGTGGGAATTCGATCTTAAATATTTTTGGTGTTTCAATTTAGAAACTTCCTTCGAATTAAATGAAGAATCTGAAGAATCAGAAGCAGTATCAGAAATAAAGTCTGTTTCAGGTATAGATTTTGTCCTAGAAATGACATCCGGTTCAGAAATTGTTTTGACTAATAAGATATTTTGAGAATTTGTCAGTTTATCAGAGGCAGTATGTCTACTGTTTCGCCTATAACTCTGGGCTCGTTTTTTTTTCATTAATTTATCTTTCTCAAGTTTGTCGGCTATTTCACGTTTTCTACGCAGGCTTTCGTTTTCGACTTCAACTTCAGCTTCATTAAGAATTACTGGCTCCGATATAGCAAGCATTTCTTTATCGCGTGGATCAGAAATAGACTCGGTTCTAGAAACGGTTTCAGAATTTTTTTTTGGCGTAGTCTCAGTTTTTTTTTTTTTACGTCTATTTCTGTGATTCCGATTTTTTTTTTTCGGTAGTTTGTCTATCTCAAGGTTTCCTGGCATATTTGCAACATCCGCTTCATCATGAAAAGATACTGATTTCGATTGCCGATCCAATTTAGCATTCTTAATTTTCCCAGATGAATTAGATTCTTTTTGTTGAACCAATGCCTTATCAGAATGAAATAATTCTGCAACTTTCTTCTCTTCATCTTCTTCATCTTCTTCATCTTTGACGTCTATATTATCATTTTCGTTATCTTCATTCAGCGTGGCTAATTGAGCAAAGTAATTTTTGTTATTCACTAGTACATCAATTTCATCGTTAGAATGTGACCTTGAAGGAGCCGGCTGGTGTTTTAGTTTCGAAACTTTTCTGGAGTTAATTGGTTGAGGAGATTTTTTAAGCTCGGATTTCATTTGTTTTTGTTTTTCTTCCTTAACGTCATCCTCCTCTTCATGCATATCTGTCATCCCAGGTAATTTCTTGTGAAGAAAATCTGGGGTGAAAACATTTTTGTGATCATTCATTGGTAACTGAATTGCGGCATCAGAATGTAGACTAAGTGGAGCCGCCTGATGTTTTCTTTTTGGAACGTGGTTGGAATTAATTGATGAAGGCGAATTTGTAGATAGATCAAATCTTACTTCTTTTTCTACTTTCAGAACTGAAGTATTTCTTTTCAATTTCCTTTAAAAAAAAAGTAAAAAAAGTATTTAAGTATAGATAATGAATAAAGTTAATATATGTCTCACGGTTCACCTGAAATAAATTTTCAGGTCAAAATACATATTTACTTTTTCTTATCATCCTTAGCCCCATTTACAGCAATATTTATGTGACATAAAAATATCTAAATGAAAACATCACAATAGAAGTTAAAAAAAAAAGTTAGAGCATTCGAAAAATGTGGTATTAGAATTATAAATAATTTGAGTTAATTAATTAGCACACCTAAATCCTATACTGCCGCTATAAGTTAAAAAGGCGTATGGGACAATGCCATTGCGAAGTTAAAAACCGTATCTTCTTAAAGAAAATAATTTCATGTTTTGATGTTTTTAACATCTATAACATTTCAAAATTAAAATATCTATAAAATCAAAAAATGAAAATATATTTTTTAGGGAAGATACGGTTTTTAACTTCGCAATGGCATTGTCCCATACGTCTTTTTAACTTATAGCGGCAGTATAAATAATTAATGTAAATTTTCCATACTTGAAACATTATCAAAATAAGTATCACTTTATACTGTAGCACATTCATCACAATTTACATTTATTTCTCTAATCGAAGTACCAGAACTAGTGGCATATCAGAGTGCTGCTAAGACTAACTTAAATTGATATTATCATTATATTTTATAGATTAATATCTATGAAGATGCACGTAGCAACATTCTTTCCGTTTTCTCCAATTTAAAACCGATATAGTTTTTTTTATTTACATATGTAAATGTATTGTATAAGCATGAACAAACATAATATAAAAATATATATAGGTACCTATATTTTTTTTTAACTCGAGAAAAACCGTAATTTGTATCTTTGCAAGACAAAATGAATAAATATTTTTTGTTTAATTACGAGAAATGTTCCATAAATAGGACTTTACATAATATAATTATACATAAAGTACTGAATGTATTTTATACATATATTATATAATCGTATATTCCGAGGAGTTGATAATACCATATTTTCGTAATAGCAATACACAGTAATACAACGTCGTAATGCACCAAAAAAGATAGCCAAAAAAAGGTTCTCGCATACCAAAAATTCGAGTAATAAAGGTTCAGGTGTAATAGATTGTATTACACACTTGAACGCAGTAATACTCAGTAATACACGGTAATACATAAAAATAATTTGTAAAACATCAAATTACAAGCAATATTATGACAATACATGATACTTCATAATAATAATACACGTTATACAACACAATTGTTTCTAGTTATAGGTTATACACGTTATTATTAACTTCTCGGTATATACTTTCTAGAAAGCATATAACAAATCATTGAAATAACTTTTATTTTAATATGAAAGTATAGTTACATTTGTTTTCTTTATTCTTCACTAATCAATATTAGCTTAGACATTTTAAAAACTATTGTCTTTTTTCCGATTGATGAATTAATTTAATAGGTTACAGTTACAGCCTTACAGGTATAGATTATAGTATTTATTGTAAATATATTAGATTAAATTTAAATAAGTAGATTTGTAATAATTTGGTAATCTTTCAAGGTATGCAAGTGTATACTTTCGGCCATCAATTTTGAAACAAGTAAATACTTTTACACCAAAATTGAAAATATACGAGAACGTGAGTATACTTCATCAGGTATATAAAAATCATACTTTCAAAAATATACTATAGCATACCATCATACATTGTAAATACTTTTTTTAGTAGAGTTTATAAATATAAATGCCTGTATTAAAATAAACTTAATTTTATTTTGGTGGAGTCAATTTCCTCGTGTAAAATAACAAGAAAATATATGTGAAAGTGTAGAAATTCTTATTAATAGCTAAGTATATCTTCACCAATTCAAATGGATAATTCAATTTTTGTGGTATGAATTGGATGTTTGAAAATCTGTAAAGGTTTTTATTAGAAACAAGAGTACACGGACAATTTTTTTTCTGAAATATAGGCATGAAAGGTTACACAACACTAAATTTCAAAATTCCAAATAAATGCATTTTCGACAAATTGATTTTTTTTAAATTGCGCCTTTATTTTAAGTCTATTTATTTCATGCGTAATTTTGTATGAAATACAACATTAAATTAAAGAAAATTCTCATTTTCACTAATTCATGCAATTTGGAAAATTTATCTAATTAAATATTATGATTTCTGTACGTAATACAATTTTAAAATCCTCATTTTAATAAGTTTTTCATATTCTAATTAAATTTTGAATTATCTGACGTCACCATTTTAGTATTTTAACATTTATTTAACTTCAAATAAACAAAAAATGCAAATATACACTAAAATGCCGTCATCAATAATTTCAAAATTTAATTATATGTTGAAAAAATTATTAAAATGAGGATTTTCAAATTATATTGCATATAGAAAGAACTGTTACAATACATGAATTAGTGGAAATGCTAGTTTTAAATACAAAATCATGTAAAAACGGCACCACGCAATACATAAACAAAATCATCGCCATGACTTGGTGTATCTGCGACAGTGGGCTATGGCATTTGTTTATATTATTGATACATGCCATCTCCATTACCCAGGTAGATTACCAGGGTAAACGATAAGTAATTTACTTTCTGCGTTTCCATTACCCTGGTAGATTACGGGGGTAGTTTCTCTGGTAAACATTTTTTATAGCGGTAAAAATATCAAAACTTGTAATAATATAATAATTTTAATTTTATTGAAGTCTTATTACTTAAATATCATGTAGGTAAGTAATTTCTACATTACGCATATATTAATCAAATTTTTATTCAACAATTTCTTTGTTTATGTTATTAATAACTCATATTAATACTCATATTTATTTTTTGAATTATTCACCCTTGTCCGTTGAAACGCACGCCGGTAAAGTAATTTACTTATCGTTTAAAAGTTTATGGTTTACCGTCGAATTTACCCGGGTAATGGAGATGGCATGATAGTCAATAAATTTGATAAATGATAGTTTTAATAATAAGAATTAATCATATAAATGAATTAAAACTATGATTTCTAGTTTTCTACATAGTTTTGTTAAAAAAACATGAACATATATAACAAAAATTATGTTGAATTCTAAATGTCAAAAAACTTATTTCCATTTCTGAATAAATTGTTATATTTAAATATAACATTTTAGAATGCAGCCAAAGCTCAAACTTCAAATCTCTGTAGATTCAAAACTATCACTTAATTTAAAATTTTCAGATTACTTTGTACAAATTTGAGCTGTAGCGTCGTCAACAATTTTTAAGAGATTTTGATATAAACTTCTCTACATTTTCTCTAGCAAATTATTTTGGATACATCTAATTGGAAATTACAATTCAATTGTTATGAAACTAAAGATTTAGTTGCAAGGTTACATTTTATTGTCTTGAGGAAATATACGTGTACCGTACTACACATACCGGGGACGCATAATGGGCCCTTGCGGCCTGCATGCAGTGTTCTTTACGAACACGCCCCTCTTCATCCATCCAAGGTTACATTTACTTACTTGTCAAATACGTCAGCGTCGCTAGGAGAAAATTAAATATTTGGATCCCTTAAACATAAATTATTTGATAATTTATAAGTACATATTATATAAAAAGTTATCAGTAACGCTTTTGATATAATAATGATTACCCTGGATTAATTATTGCACTAGCATTTTAATTAGCTTTTGCAATTCATGTTTACATTCTCGAATTCTTGATTGTAAATTTTCCAAATCATCTTTGTGTTATCAAATATTTCACTATTAATAATATCACGAGGTAAAATCAAATCACTGACTAGAATTTGTATTGCTACAAAAACATTTCTTTTTTTAAATTTAATTTGTATAGATATTCAATATCCATTTATTATAAGAAAAATAAAAAGGGAACAAATTATTTGGTATATTAATAATTCAAAAACGGTCAGTGAAAAAATTGAAAATGGTCAGCAATAACATTTAAATTGGTCAGCGAAGAAGTTAATTTTGCTATTTATTGACTATTTCATTATTATTTTTATTAATGACATGGTTTCCCTACTGGAAAATTGAGGTATACTTTTTGTATACCTTGGAAGGCAGTTATTGGAACAAATTGTATACTTTCCAAAGTATACTTTTTACAAAAAATACTTTATATGGTATACTTCATGTACCTTACAAGGTATTTGTTATATATACCAAATAAAGTATTTTTTGGAAAAAAAAAGTATGCCTTTGAAGGTATATTTATACAAAAAGTATACCTCGGAAGGTATAGGTATACAATTTGTTCCAAAAACGACCTTCCATGGTATACAAAAAGTAAACCTAAATTCCACTAGGTTCCACCCGCTAGGGCTATCCTCTGTACACATTTCCTTCCTAACGTCTTACTACATAACCGTTTTGCCTCTTTGTTAAGAAAATCACATATTTGTGTTGCTAACCAAATTAATGTTTTCACTGACCATTTTGATTTTTTACTGACCAATTAAATACCAGCCAAATAAAAATATTCCTTCTAATATTTTGGTTAGCATTTGTTTTAAAGAATATTTATCTTTTGATTTAAGATCTTGTACCTGCTTTCTATCAGTTAGATTTTCCTCAAATCGGTCAATAATACATCCTTCTAATTCATTCAACATTAACATTAAATCATTTATTTCTATTATGGCTCCATTATTTGTATCCCTGGGAACAGTCCTGTAAAATATTTAAAATTTCAATTAATTGCCAATCCTAACACAAATTTTTTTTATTAGAGATTGAATAATGAGCAAACCGTATCAATGATTTTTTCCATTCAGTAAAGTAGTAAAGTCTGACTTGACCTAATAAGCGTAATATATTTCCAAATTCGTTGTTTATCACATTGTAGAATTTTCTAATAACAAAAAAAAAAATATAATCACAAAAAAAACTTATTTATTTTTCAGCTCATTTCTATACAGCTATTTCGCCGAAAATTTTGACATCATCAGATAGACTAAATTTCAAATTGACAATTTTAATTAAAATTATTTCCATAAATAATAATTTATTCGAAAAATCAACATAAATTTCGAAATTTAAATAAAGTCTTTTTAAATCGTTTTAAAGTCGTTATAAAAATAATCTGAATATCTGAATTAAAGTAAATGACTCGGAAAATACTTAAGTCAAATTTATATCAAATGAAAAATGATTGCAGAATACCAAGTTTAATAATAATAATAATAATAAAACTTAAATATATAAAAAATGTTTTTTTTTTTATTTCAGATTTTCACGATTCACGATTCACAACTTTCTAAGACACTTTGGAATCATTATTATTATTATAATTTTTAAAAAAAATCAAAATATCAAAACATTGTCGATTTTGCGCATGGCATTAGAAAACGCCTACAGGGCTGAAAATTCACATACGAACATTTCAGACAAAAGGGGATTTTTCTATCAACCGTAATCTGGAAAACTCGAATTTCGATTTCTTTCAATACAAAAAATTGCCACCCTAATAAAAAAAAAACAATGTAATATAAATTTTATTCTATTGCTATTTTATGTATAAAACACCTACACCTACAGTATAGAATTTGTTATATTGGAAATACATATTTATGTTGTCCACCTGCCTAAAGTGACCATTTTTGGCGGTCCCATTTTATATTAATTGACAAATTGTTTAAATTGCGACAGAGTTAAACGATCCCGAAACATGTACAACATAAGAAGCTCTAATGTAGCGGGGAAAATAATGAATTCAATAATATACAAAATTTCACCAAAGAGCTTTTGAGAAAGGCAAAATTGTCCAGGCGATCAATTTTGTATTTTAGGCGGTATTTTGGTTTTACTGGTTCATCATTCGCAATTAAATCTGGTGTTCTATATTCAATTAGTACTTATATTGCAATAAAAAAGGATTAAGTTGTGTTTTGAAATATTTTTTTTTTAAAACCAAATGTTTTGTATTTGCGCAGTAAATAATCTACTTTTGTGCGGCGGATTTTCATATTTATTTATTTTTTTATTCACAATGGTGCACTTCACCTTTGACTGCACACTAAGATTGGGATTTAAATTTAATTCGAATATTTCTATCAGCATCAGATTATACACGTTATTTCGTTGGCATCTTGCTGCAGCTGCTCTTAAAAAATCTTATTTATTTTTTTTTGATTTGGAGTCATTTATTTTTTCTCTTAAGAGATAAAGGACACTCAAAGCTTTTAAAAGCAAAACAAAACATTTTATAATATGTAAAATGCATACTTACTCATACTCAATAATTCCTTCTTCTAATTTTGCTTTGGATACATTAATTTGAAGCCTTTTACCGATTAATAATGCATGATTTAATTCAAATACTAAATCAAAATTGCTGAAATTATGAAAATTAAATTATTTAATTATTTGATAAAATGACTGCAAATTTATTTTACCATTTACCTCATTTTTGAAATAACTCTTCCAAAATTTGAAATCTTTTTTGTCTTTCGTTTTCTTAACACATCATTTATATCTTTTTTTAAAATAACGTACCTATATCACTTAGACCATCTTCTATTTCAATGATATTTGATGGAATTTCATTTTCACGAAACAGCCATAATCCACTAACTTAATGCTAGTCCGTCTTATTATCTATACATCGTCCTAAATTATTGGAACCATTCACTCCTTTATTCTTAACATTGGCATTAATTTTTTCTTCATATTGACGAGACATCCAATTATTTGAAATAATTATTATAATTATTATGGTCCCTTACTGGTAATTCCATTTGATCGCCAGAATGTACTCGTAGCTCTGGGTCTAGTTTATGTTTCAATGTAGGCCTTCTAGTACGGTTTCGTCTTATTGTTTCATTAAAAAAGTGATGAATAATTAATCATATATTATTGTTTGACTACTGACGTGACCCTTTTTTTAATGTGAGTATATTTGCTTTTTCTTATCTCCTTCAGTCGCGGGAGCTCCACTAACACATATATCTAAGAAATATTGGAGCACCTAAAATAATGGAATAGTGAAAATCAATTAAAATGTTAATACATTACAAATTATATCTATTTATTTATAATTGTGCTTGTATTTAAAACAATTTTAGATATATATCTAATATCTTATAAGCTATCAATATTTGTAAAAAATCATTCACAATCATATCCTTCAAAACTACAAGCCCTGTTTCATTCAAATTGGCACATCCTGCTTTTTCAATGTATTTTGCTGTTCTTCCATAATTTTTGTATAATCCAATTTAAGCACTGATCTAGAAAGATTAAAGCATCCTCTAAAAAACCTGTTCAGACGGCTGGAGCCTAGGACCACTTGTGTTTCAATGATATGCTTTAATGTGGACCTCTGTATAATTTTGTTTATTTTTTCATACAAAACATTAGAAGGCTATATAACATATTATAGAGAGGACCACATTTAAGGCTATCAATGAAAAACAAGCGGTCCTAAGTTCCAGCAAAATACATTGAAAAGTCAAGATGTGCCAACTTTAATAAAACAGGTCGTACTTTCGAATTTTGCTTCTAATTAGTAAATTTTCCGCACCAAAAAAAGCACTATAACAAACATCAATTTATATTGTGTCATTTCCATTGGTTTAGGCACAAATAAGATGCAGAACAAAATATACCGACTTTCGAATTTTAAAAGCTTCAATAAGGAAATGAAATGCTTTTGATAATACATTATTATTTATGAGGCAAGATCTCTGTCAAAATACGCAACACGATTTATTTCTCTCTTCTTGAATTTTAAACGTTATAATTTTTTTACATTATGTGTTGCATAAACAAACTTAATTAAAATTATATTACATATTGCTTTATTTATATTTTATAATGAAAAAGAAGAAAAAGTATTTATTTTTCCTTTCCATCGTAAGTTCATTCACATGTTTAATATTTATTTAAGATTGTTACAAGTAGTAAAGTAAGTAGATACATTTGAGGTTTCTAATGTACTTTAAGTAATATAATAATTCTTATTTTATGTTTTTTTGTCTCAGTATTAGTTGTATTTTCATAATACCACAAATGTTATTATAAAGTAAGTAATTTATTTTTTTGAGTATTTACGAAAATATGGACAAATTCTAATTAAGGCAATTTTATACAAATATTACATATACTTACTATATATTATATATTATATATATGACAATGTTCTGATTGGCTCATTACGAGTTAATGAGGATTCTAAACATCATTATCTCTATATTGTATCTATAGTAATACATATACATTGTATATGCATTCTTTGATCTCATAACTATTAATAAGTAATAACCTTGCGATTTCTAAATATAAAGATGTAAAAAAAATAAACATGAAGTAAAAATCGTATAAACAGACTCTTTTGAATATGTTGTAAATTTCGATACATTTAAGTGTTATTTTCATCTGTAATGTGTGTGTTTTCGAGCTTTTGCTCATTAATAAAATTCAGGGAGTTGAACCGCAGTTATTTTCGCTCTGAGTTTTAACCCATTTTAATGATTGTTGTTCCAGGTTCAAGTTCGGTTCTAGTACAAAAATATATGGTTCGAACCGGGTTCGCTAATTTCATTCGTGCAACTAATGTAAAAAAAAAAATGGTTTATTTATAAGATAATTAGTGATGTGATTAGTATGGTTTACGTCTACACATTATGATTGAAATAGGTTAGGCGAAATATTTATATAGAGTATTGAAAAACAATTATACATATGTTCCAAAGCTAACAGGCGCTTACACTTTAGCATCAGTACTCAAAGTAGTAAAAATATGTTGTTATAACAAGTTATTAATTATTTATTCGTTAATATTTCGCCGATGATTATTAAAAAACACTATAATTAAAAACATAAGCAGTTAATTTCAGAAATATTTTGAATATAATCGTCCTGGGCAATGGAAAATATTGGAATATATTTTATTATTTTACTTAATTGTGGGCAGGTAATAAAAAAGACCAATCCTACCAAGATGTTAAAATTTGCGATAATTTTATTACTCGTGTATGTACGATGTGTCAAGTTACATAAAAACTGATAGTTTTTCTCTGTCTATTCAAAATAGGTATGTTCTTGTTTTTGATTCTTCAAACAGTACACATAGCTTAGCTTTAGCTAAAACGGACCATAAAATAAAATAATCAAATCGATGATATTATACAAAGTTAAACGAGCTATGCTTTAATTTTTTGCCTGAACAATCGATATTAAACGCACTTTAAAATCGATATATACCTTGGTATAAGTAATAACTTATTGGTCTATTTATATATCATAAAAATATGTACAAATACAACTGCATGGCTTACTATATCTTTGGTATTACGTCTACGTGGACAAAAGTAATTTATTATAAACAGAATTTAGGAAAACAAAAAATTAAAAAAAGTTATAGATATTATTTTTTTACATTACTACTTTTCTATTTTGGAATAGTTGTCTAAAAACTGAATTTCGATCATCAATATTTCCAGAAATAATTTCAATATATTTTTTGATATATAAGTACCTATATAATGAAGCTCTGAGGAGAAATTTAATCACAATAATTTTTTCGCTATCGACATTCTCAAATGCATGTTCCTGATCAGTAATGTTCAGATTTTCAGAAGATTTTAGTTTGCAATATCGTCGTTATGTATATCTAGTATAAACTTGATTTAGATCTTTTTCAAACCTATCGTGTAATTGAACCTTCTTAATTATTTATATAAAGTATTTCATATTATCATATTAAATTGATTTTATCTTATTAATAAAATACAATTAATCCACTAAATCAGCGACAATACATTTAAAATATATAACAAATAAATAAATTTTTAAATGTATCTATTTACAATTATTGGTAGGCATGGTAGACATATCTCTAAAAATGCCCCAACAATAAATTAATGAAATTCATATCTTTAACTACTGCAGGAAGGAAATATTATTTCTTAAGTTCTTAATAAAATTTCTTAACTAAAAATATATTTTTGATTTGAAAAGTTTCAAAATAATTTATTTTCATTAAATCTATCAAAATTTTCATTCACAAAAAAAAAAAAAACAAGGTAATTAATTAGTTTGTGTTAAACTTTTAATAAATTTGCAATTGTCATTTAAATTATGCAAACAATTCTAATTAACTCTTCACCAATTCAACTAAAACTGAATGTTTTAGTTTTATTTCTTTCTTCCATTCTTATTTCTACTTGTCATTAGTTTATCATAATCTTCCCTAGCTTCCACTAGTTTTGTAAAATTATCTTCGGATGTTTGAGCATAAACATCGAATAAATCATGTCTAATCAAAACGAGAAAAAAAAAATGTTAACAAATCATCTTCCGATATTCAGTTATTTCAATTAAATATTACGATTTGCGTATTCTTTGAAGTAAAGCTGAGGTTGCAAATATATTTATTTTATTGCATAAATTGTCCCAGTCCATAAAAGCTTTCGGATTCTGAATTCTATAAAAGTTAATAAAATAGTTGAATAATTTATGTCTTAGTAATTAAAATAATATTTAAAATTTAACTAAAATAAAAATCGATACAAATATTTACAAATATTTTATCGCATTATGACAATTTTGAATATTATGAAACTCACTTTTCAACAGGCATTTGTTTACCACGTAAACTTTTATTGCTCGTCAATTGTACATCAGCTGTATCAGCTATTGTTTTAAGTTCACTTAATAATGCATCAAATTTACTATAGGAATATTTTAAAGAAAAAAGATTTTTAATAAATTAAAAATAGTGAAAAAGATTGAATTTATATAAATTTTTGTAAAACAACTAATAACGTTGTTTTTCAATTGTTAATTTTTTGCTAAATTCTTTACTAATTTTAATTTAAAATTATATCCGACGTTAAACTTATTACTTAACCTATGAATATAAAATGTTAAGTTTAGCCATGTTTAAATGTGGTTAAATTCAATGTACCTTCAATTTAGTAAAGAAAAAAATTTGAAAAAATTGTAAATTGAGAAACAACCTAAAAAAAAAAACAACTATAAATAAATATTAAAATTATATTTACGTAGGAAATTTTTGTTCACTTTCAAAGGCGGTTTTTTCTTCTGCAGTACTAAAAAAGATTTAATTCGAAATTGAATATAACAAGCAAACAAAAAAAAATAATTGACATATGTTGTTAAAAAAAAAATTACAGTGGATGTAATGTTTTCAGTAAATTTTCTAATGCGTCTCTGCATGCCTGAACTCTTGCTTTAATATCTGCTGATTGCTTATTTACAACATCTCGAATTAGATTCATATCGATAACGAGTTTTATATTGCTAGAAATGAGTAAAATCAAAATAAATGTGGTACATAATACATACTTCTAAATTTATAAAATTTAATTTTACATGTTTTTAAGATATTAGTCAAATAAAAACATTTAAATGAAAGAAAGAAAAACTAAACAAATACCTTCTTGTTGTTTGACTAGCCATTGAATTAATATCATATTTTTCCTTTTTCGTATGATCATGTGTATGATTTTTATCAGTTAAATCTTGATCTAAATGTTGTAGAATACTGTTCTCTAATCGATAAATGAAAAGATTGATATCTTGCCTTAATAGGTTTCCATTATTTTGTAACGAATATGTTATTTGACCATTCCTTTTATTATCAGTTCTGTGAAATTTAAATAACATTTAATTAACTATCATTTTTTTGTTTATAACTCCGAAACTCTAAATGAAAGAATCAAACTTTTTTAAAGATTTTCTCCAATTATTAATATATTCATCTACTGATTCGTCCATTTCTTTTACTGCATTAATAAGTTTCTCGTTTAGATTGTAGAATTGGTTTCTGTTTAAAAGTAAGTATACAAAATCGATTACAGTTAATTTTGAAGAATGGATGTAACTACAATTTTTATTTACCTATATTTTTTGGATAATCCTATTCGATTCACCACTTCACGGTGAATTACAATAAAATCAACTATGTTGCTTGATCTGTGATGATGATCAATAAAATTGATGGAATTCATTAAAAATTTAGATATTTAATACAGTTGATAATACTTACATTATTGGATTAAATGATACGCAATTATCTTTTGCACATTTCGCAATTTCATCTGTTTGGAATTTGGCACCCTTTTCAATAAACTTGAAAATATCTTGTAAATTTAGAATATCTCTGAAAAGTAATTTGAATTATGTTAAGCATTTCTCTTCTTTTCGGTCTGCGCACTCGAAAAAGAATAATTTATCAAATAAGTAATCCATACCGTAATACATCGTCGTCTGTTTGTGGTTCTGTGAATTTATCTATTATACTTTAGGGAACAATGAAAAACAAAAAAAAAACAAATATTTAATTGTCATTTTTCTCTTACAAACGAATCGTAATATTACAGGCTCAGGAATTATTAAATTTATAATTACAGTTTATTTGGCTTATAAGATATTTTTGGTTCTTTCTTCAATAATTCCAATAATGTGCCTTGAAGTGTAGTGAGTTCTGATATCTCCTTCTGAACTTCCGCTAAATTTCTACATTAAATAATATAAAATTTCGTAAACAAACATAAATAAAATAATTAAGTGAAATATACCCTTTATTTTTTCCCTTCTTTTTTGGCATTTTCGCTTCAGTTAAAAGAATATTGCTTATATCAAGAGCATCATTGATTTCTTTCACTAAATCCTCATTACTAAAATATAGAAAAATACTTTTAATTGATTCCTGTTGAAAATTAAATATATTTCCATTATGTTTACCTTAATTTGGCAATAGCAATATCTAGAGTTTTAGATTTATTCATTTTTTCTCTTTTTTCAATGTTTGCACTGAGATTAGTTCTAAGTGTGCGCAAATTATCCACGCTTTTTTTCATATCTGAATTATTTTTTTTATCAGAATTAATATTACTAAGTTTCGTACTTTTGCTATCTGGATGCGATTCTCGTGAAATAAGATTATTAGTGAGAGTCTTAAGCCTAAAGCAAATATTAATTAATTTCAGAAATTTTATTGGTTAATATTTGAGAATAATTTCGATCAGTAACACGAAAATTTAAAAAATTTCTTAATCAAAACTACTTACTGAGTCTCAAAATGGGCAGCATTCGTAATGGTATCATCCTGTTCCGTTTTTACATCAGTGCTACCATTTACGGTTTTTGCTGCTTGTGCAGCTCTTGCAGCTTTCGCAGCTTTTTTAAGAGCGTTCTTGCTTGGTTTGGAATTTGTCAATGCTTCACCATTCTTACTTTGATCAGTTTTTTTATCATCTTTTTCCCCATTACCATTATCATCATCATCCTCATCGCCATCATCAGACATCGGTGCGAACATATCTTCCATACCCTTAGGGATAGCCGTACGAAACTCTTCGTTGAATACATTCAAGTGCTTTGGCACTATTCCTTCATCTGGAAAATTTACGTTCTCAGGATCTTTGTCTGGATCTGCTTGATGTTTTGGTTTTAGAAATTTGTCACGTCGAGTTCTAAATCATAAATTAATTTAAAAAAAGAAAAGAATGAATTAAAAAGAAAAAATGTTTTATAATCGTTTTTCTTATTTAATTAACTTACGGTCTATCATCACTTTCAGATTTGGTTCCTTTTGAACCGTCGCATAAATTCAAGAAACAAACTGTTATCTAAATGGAGACAAAATATTAAAGATATTAAAGATGTTAAATCAACATTTCTAGTGGACACTGCAGATACACTCTAGAAACATCAAAACATATTCAAAAAAATTAGAATAATCCTAAATAGAACTTCATATTCTAAAAAAAAAATTCTTATGTTATAAACGCAATAAATATTAATTTTCCAGTGCTGGGAAGCATTTTTATTCTCTTATTTTTTTTTTTTTTAATTACCAGAAATTCGAATTTTTCATAAATTCGAATCGGTCAAAAGTTTTTGATTCTGCTGGAATATTAAGAAAAATTAAAATCGACACATTTCCAATAGAAATTATATTTTACAGATTAGCACTATTTATATCCAATATGCATTAATAATTGACTCAAAGTTAAAGTTACACTATCAATCGTGTGAAAGTCAGTTCTTACATTTCATAATTATAACACAATCCAATAATTTCAAATAATTTATAATTTATTATTCTATAGACATTAAGTAAATTATATTTATTCACACCTGAAATCCGATCAGAAGGATGATCAGTTTATGCCCTGTTAACGTCATTGCGTGTATAAGCTAGCAACTGTTAAAATTTCAAATAAATAATTATTTCCAATGCTATAGATATTTATATGACGATTATCAATATTTTTTACAGCTATACTTCCTTGTCTTTAAATAAACATTAATAAAAATATGTAAAACAAAAATTATACATTTAAAAATATAGAAACGTGGGAATGAAAAAAATAAATATTTACTTATTCTCTCTTATCGGCCGCCATATTTTTTTTTAATATAAAGTGATCTTATATGTATGTAATGTGACTAGAGTATCACACATTCATTTATTTTTGGAAATATAATCATCAGTTTGAATTTTTTATAAAAATGGTTTATATTGTCTATAATTTGAGATATACTTATAAATCTTTTACTTACTTTATACTTTTGGGAGTAACTATATCACTAAGGCAAAATAGAAAGTTTCATGTGACTATTTTCTATTATATGCTATTTTTGTATCAAAACTTTTAAAATATTTGAATTTAAATTTTGTTGTTGTTTTTGCAAATATAGTTTTTTATTTAATAATTTCTCTTTCCTACCAAAAAAATGAAATAAATTTCAATTTCAAATCTAAAAAAAAAATATATTACTTAATTCAAATTGTACTTTATTATATCCGTTGTGGTAAAACATAGAATACAAAATTCTGTAAATTTTCGATCAAAAATATTACATTTTGATAATAACCAATATTAATTTCTATAAAAATGATTGAGAGGAAATGCAAGTGACGCAATATAATTAAAATTTCATTAAATTTATTTATATTTTCAATAATTTCTAATAAACCAGTTTATGAAATAATAAAAATTCACGAAACAAGATAATATATTTTATTCAAAATTGAAAAGTATAAAACTATAAAACTAAAAATATCTTTAACTATGGAAAGTAGTTGCATAGGAACTTTTTTCGAAATATTTCTAATTATTCTTATTTATATATAATTAATTTTTTCCGCAATTCATATGCATAGTCTGTTTAATCTGTTACAGTCTCTACACCATTCTCATTCTCATCTAATATTTTTTCACTAAATGAAAGGTTGGTTAAATTATTTTGTATTTGTGACAAATATAAAAAGACGTAAATACAATAATAATATCTATTAAGATCATAGAATACTAACTACTGAAAAGGTAGTTAGTTACTTTGGGTCAACCCTCCGTATTTTTTTTAGTCTACAATTTCTACATATAACTCAATCTTTGAAGTGGAATATCGGAAGAACGGTATCTCGTAGTTCGTATTAGAGGAAAATAGATCATTAAAAAAGTTGTTTATTTTTATCAGCAAAAAATATTAATGAAATCGTCAAGACATTTTAACGTACCATTAATAAGTCAAAATAATTTTTAGAATTTTAAGTTTGGTTAAATATTATTTATAATATTACAGATTTTAATTTTATTATTACAGACATAATGAATCTGGTTCAAATATACATAATATATCTTAAATGCGTCATATATATTATATGTTTAACAGTATATACGTAACAGTATTTACGTCATTTTATATCTTTGGTGCTTATATTATTTCTATCAGTGTAGTCACTGTCTCAGGTGTACTACATACACTACTCTATACTCTTTATATCTATTTTATCTATATACACTTTAAACTTTAGTTAGACTAAATATTCTTTTTCATTACGGGAATCGATACCCACAGGGTAAAAGTAGCCTTTTTATCAACTAAACTGATTATATTGGTACTCATCAGCTAACAGTGAAATCAACATTTTGATTTTTCCTGAGCTATTATCAATTATTCAATTTAACACTTGTAACTTTTTTGTATTATAATACGACATATGTCGTAGTTTTGTATGTATACTATAAAAAAAATACGTACAAGTAAAATGATTTTTGTTTTTTCACAATACGTTATAGACAAAATTAATTTATTCAATACTTATTTTTTGACAAAATAAAATAATAATAATAGAATTGGATCGATCCCATGCTTGAAATATTTTTAATGATATTTTAAAATTATTCACAATTTAAAGAACAATAAATTTAATTGGAAACTTTGATTTAATATTGTTTAATTTAATTTGATTACTATCAAAATACCAACTTAAGGTGCCTAAATTGAATTCAGCTTCAATTTAGCAAACTATTATGAATTGAGAAATGGCCATAATATAAAAAAGTAGTGGCTTCGGAATCGTGATTATTTCTCTTATATATGGGCTGCATACGTACAAAAAAAAAATGAAATAAAACATTTATTTTTACTCAGAGTAGCTTGAACATTTTAAACTTGGAACTTTTGCTAAATAATTATTTAATGTTTATAAATTATTAAAATAAATTTCTGTATCAGCATCAAATATTTTCACTTAAAGAGGTGTGTAAAATGCCATACCTGAAAATAATGCAAAGCGCATTATTTTCAAATAAAATGCCAAGCGTCATTAATATTTATCACAAATATTATTCTTTCAAGATTTTTAACATTGCGCAATACGATTAAAAATGTTTCGATAAATTAATTAGATCCACTGGATAAAGAGGCGACAATAACTAAGAAATCGTGACAATATTTAGAATTGAAGTTATAGTTTTCGAACGTTACAATTAACTTTTCTAGTTTCTTTTTAAACAAATAAACTTCTATATGAGCTGTAAATGTAATATTTTGTTGAAACTATTTTATTGTGTTGTGTCCTTTGTATTGTGGAGTGTATATAGAATACCGAATATTCAATACAAATATAACAATTATTATTTATAATGTACATTTTAGTTCATATGATGCAAAATATGTTCATAAAATAGCTATCTATCTTGTTATTGTATCTTGTTCGTAAAAATATCTACCTAAAAACCCCTGCACTTATAATAAGTAAGCACATCTCTCGCTCTGTCTTTTAAAATGTTTAAAGGATGACATGAAATAGCAACATTCAAATAAATCGAACCAGACAAAAAGGCGACTTGTGATGGCTTTACGCTTGAACATTTACCAACCATTTATTAAAAACTGATACCTCTTCAATGAATTTTTCAAATAATAGAGAACGGTCTAAAGTATAACATTTAACAATACGTTATAAATATATAAAAATAACTTAAGGGAGAGAAAAAAAAAACAAATCGGGGCGGAGCACTTTAGTGATTCTGCTAATAATTACAATAATAGTAAACATTAGAATTGAATATACAATAGCTTCGGGTATAATATTGTTGTGTGTACAAATTAAGGACTTTTAAATAAATAATAGTTTAATGCAGACTTGAAAATGTATATAACAAGAGGTAAAATCTACCCTAAAATCAGTACCTTTTTGAAATTGATACAGTGAGTTAGTTTTTACTAAGCAGTGCGCAAGTTACTTAATTTTACGTACACTTTATTTCATTGTTGTGCAGTGATATTATGAAAATGTCCCGATCATTTTTAATGGATTCTTTACTCAGTGATAAAACGACAAAACGAAAATCAAATGACAATAATCATATTAAAGGATTTCCAATGATACAATATCCGCCATATTACGTTGGTAGTTACTTATTTTCACTTGGTATTCAGCATCAGCAACAACATCAACAACATTTACAGCATCACTTACAACCAAAACCATTTTCATCATCAGTTGCTTCAATGAAACCAAAAACATGTGAAATAACACCACCCCATGAACCGGCACATTTATTGGATTATTATTCAACATCAACATCATCGCATTCAGTGTCAAATTTAATTTTTGATGATCCACCATTATCGAAGAAAATTAAAGTATCACCGCCACCGTCGCCACCAGCATCCATATCTGAATACACCGATTCCAGTAAAAGGATACGAACCGCATTTACCAGTAAACAACTTTTAGATTTAGAACGTGAATTTTCCATGAGCCAATATTTGACCCGTTTGCGACGAATCGAAATTGCTAATAATTTAAAATTGTCCGAGAAACAAGTGAAAATTTGGTTCCAGAATCGACGTGTCAAACAGAAAAAGGGAGATGTCAGTCCAGGAAGTAATAGTCAATTTATTGGTGAAGAAAAACATTTTAATCAAAATCGATACCATTGTTGTTGTAAAAATGGTACATCGAATAATTGTAGAGATAATTTCTGTATGCAACACTGAAGATAATAATTTTTATTCTGTTGAAAAAAAATTGTACATAATTCATGGATTTTGTAAATATAAATTAAAATTTAAAATTATTTTTATGTTTTTTTTATTTAATCAGTTGTGATCCAAAATGATGCCTTTAAATTTATTAATCTTAGACTGTGTAAATATTGTAACAAATTTAAATTCTTATCATTTCTTAAAGTTGACAATGCCTGTCTAAAGTTGATAGCTTTGCTTTTTTTAATCATTATTTTATATCTCAATAGCGTAACATAATATCATTGTTAACAAGAATTTCTATGAACCTGCGATTTCTAAGAAATTCAATATAAAAACGTAAAGTCCTGAGGTTGTGATTAAGTCAAAATGTATTATACAAAACCCAAGCTAAACAACGTTTCTCGAAATCAGTAAAAGGATACAACAAAATGTATATGAGCTGAAAGTATCGATTTTTTTTTAATATATATTTTCTTGTGAACTATAAGTAATAAATAAAATAGAGAAAAATGTTTTTTTTACATAAAATGTAGAGATAAAGAAAACGTTATTTAAAACTTTCTTAAGAAATAATTGGATTAAATAAATTCTATAAAAATACATTTTTCGAATTAAATAAATATGTCAAGATAGTGGATGGGAATTTATCTATCTAATAATGATGCAATAAAATTTAACACATTAATCATTGTAAGGATTTTAGTTAAATTTAGGCTTGAAGAAAAACTTTTTCAATTCTTGCTAAGTATTTGATGATTTTATTTTTTAAGCAATATCAATTTAAAATAACTTTTTAATATTAATTTTACATCATTTGCTTCCCGCAGTAACAATGTGATCTAAATTGTTAATAATGGACTATATAGATGTAGTAAGTCATAGTATAGAACAGCAACGATACAATAGGTAAGTAAGTATATTGTATTGTGAAATATGTTTTCTAGAATATAGTATTAAATTATGGACACCCAACCAAATTACACACCCCAAAAACATAATTTAATTATTTATCTACATTTATTTGTGAATTCAAAATATATAAAAGTTTATATGTACATAAAACTACTATTTTATTGTACATAATATAATTTTTTTTTTATTAAATATCTTATCCATATCCATATGTTGAGATATTCCAGAATATAATTTCGTGTATATCAAAGGTTTGCAAATTGGCATAAACAAGAGTTTTATTTAATATCAAGAATTTTATTATTTAACTTTGAAATCAATATTATAAATGCAATGAATATGCATAGCCATTCAATAAAATAATTTGATTATGACAATAAAATAGTAAAACATTATTTTGCATTGAATTAACAGCTTTTTTATGATAGAAAATATATATTCTAAAATTAAATTTTGGTATCAATAAGAATTTGTTATCCAGTTATTTGAGCACTTATTCTATTTTAACAGAAAAATAATAAGTTAAAATTTTTATTTGATGAAAATATGTTTCAAACATTTTAATTTTCCAATTTTCATCTCACGTAGTTCTGAAATTATTAAAAAAAAATCTTGAAACAACTTAAATGTTAATCATTTTGATGCCGATTTTCTTACGGTTTATGAATCGAATTGCTCTCTCTAGAGTTTCGTCGCTGTTTTTTTCGTTATCCGAAAATTTATGATCAAA
This sequence comes from Catotricha subobsoleta, assembly GCA_011634745.2. Taxonomy (NCBI): domain Eukaryota; kingdom Metazoa; phylum Arthropoda; class Insecta; order Diptera; family Cecidomyiidae; genus Catotricha; species Catotricha subobsoleta. The sequence goes on from JAABKK020054981.1 coordinate 22,979, forward strand.
ATTCTGTGAATTATTTTCTGTTAATTTATCATATTGTTGACAACATATCATAGTTAAATTATCAACAGATTCAATAAATTACTCTTGTAACAACTGTAACATTTAAATAAAATAAGTAAATTTAATTTATCATCTCGTTTTTGGCATTTTTTAAGACAAGTAAAAAATATTTCATTGTTCAAGTTTCACGTCAAAGTGAGAATGGAGATCATCAGTAAAGTCTGGTAAATATAAGTAGTAATAATTAATACTTTAAGTATTTTTTTTGCCAAATCAACAAATTCAGCAATGTCATTTGCTTTTTCTCCATTAAACTCTCAAAACATATGAAATTCTGTTAAAATGTGAAAATCCAGTTTGACAATTTAAAAAAAAATTTAGACAATCTCGGTTTGAAATCAGCGAAATAATTGCAGTCATGTACTTAGTTCCAAACTTTCTATTCAATACCGATATCTTTTTCACCAGCCAATTCATTCAAAATAATAATTACAATAATTCAATATCTTTATGACTTAATTCCAATCTTTTTAATTGATTTAGTTTAAATAAATATTTCGAAAAAATAAATTCTAATCAAAAGGGAATGCTTAAAATTTCTAATTGCTCGGTGAAACTATTTTTTTGAAGAAAATAATGGTTTACATTTATTCCCTTGTCATGGGTTATATGGCACTAGAGATTGAGTTTTGGTTGTGTTTTTATATGCCATGAAATACAGCTCATTGTCAAAAACATTAATTCTTTAATGGGTTACGTCGCTGGGCGTAGCGGAAGTGATTTTCCAGAAATCTCTGTATTTTCTATTAAAAAATCAAAAACTCGTGAGCAAAATTTCTTCAAAATATTACATTTAATTGGTAAGTGTTTTGTATAGCCGAATATAGTTTGACTTTACTTTGTTTAAAAGTCGGGCCGGTTATGTAGATGGAAGTCAAAGCTACAGTGATGATCGCAAAAGCGTGAAAACTGGTGTTTATAATAGTTATACATAATTAGTTCTTTCCAGCTCCAATAAACAGTTATTTAAATTAAAGTTTCATAGCCTGCGCTGCAGAATATGAAGATACTCAAAAATAGTTATTAATTAATACGGCTTGAATAAAAAATGACAAATTTTTACTATACTCCAATTTCTATATTCCTATCTATTTTTTACTAACTTCAATCTATTATTTATTTTTTCAGCATACCTCGCGTACCTCGCGGTACTTAAATGTTAACGCTTTGGTGCTTTATGCCATAATTACTTGGCATTATAAGAAAATAATCAACATATTTGAAATCTTTTTTAACAATTCCCAGCAATCATAAAAGAAATATTTTATATTTTATAATTTCGGCAAACGATACAAAGATCACAATTAAATTAAAATATAAATAATAGATAATAATAACCCTATTAAATATAATCATAAATCATATCTCATTGAACACATCATCAAAAGTTTTGAAATAATTTTATTTTCAATTATGATATTCATTGATATTTATTGTTATTAAAAATGTGTAATGCATGTACAAACAAACATAATATTTATCGTGAAATAATGAAATAAGTAATTCGTCGAATAGAGAAAAAAAAAATATATATATATATACTTATATAATTCGATCATATTTGACAAGCCTTTTTTCATGGAGTAATTTTAAAAAATGAGGGTCTGAAATTCTCTATTGTCAGCAGTTACTATTGTTAACAAAATTTCATATATTAAAACAGGGATATACTTACTACTAAATAGGTTGTGTAGTTACATTGTATTTTATTTTATTAGCGGTTTCCATTTTGTATTTTTATATTTTTATTTATAAATTAGATTTATGTATTACGTATTTACATTTCATTACCCATTGTATCCAGATGTAAGATTGACTAACAAAATTATACCCGTTAACGTTGTATATTTATATATATTAATATATGGGAATATAATAAGTACTTTAAAAGTGGTAAATAGATTTAGAATGATGTTTGGTACACACACACACACAAACCATTGTCAAACCAAATCATTGCCCTATTAGTACATCAGGATGTAAAAATAATAATCTGCGAACAAATAAATGTATATGATTTTAAAGAAAAACAGATTTGATTATTAACATTTTTTTTCTCTAGTTCAAAGTTTTGAGACGATAGCAGCTTTTCTACCAGTACTCTATTAACATTTCGATTTGTTTTTTTGTTTTCTTTTTGGGTGTTTAATTATGGTTCTAAATGAAGTACAATAGTGGATAAGAGGATAATGTTTTGCTTGCATCTTCAGATTAATAGTATTTGTATTTTATTTTCTATAAATTCAAATACAAGTTTTATTTAATGAAAACATTGATTACTATTTCAATTTTGCATTTAACATGATTTTTATAATAAATTTTCATACATACATTTTTATTTTGTAATGTTTAAAGAAATAATTTAATATTTGGTAATTATTTGAATTTTATGATCAGATCGCAGGGTCGGCGGAAAGGCAAGGCGATCAGGTCACTAAGTTTTTTTTTTTTTTTTAAATAGCCATTTTTATTGAAATTTGTGTAATATATGACATAATTGATGACATTTCACTCTACTATATATTTAATTAAAAAGTGATTAAGCAATCTAAAAAAAAAACTACACAAGTTTCTCACGAATATTTTGTTTCTAAATCGTATAAATTTTCTTCTCAAGGAATTGGTAAACTATATAAATAAAAAAATCTATCACCTTATAAGTATTGTGTATGCAAATTTTAGTCTTAAGAAAAGTAGACATCAATTTTCGAAGTGTCACGGATACAATTGGAAAACTTTTATATTTATCTTTTATATATGTGTTAAACTGTAAATCCTATCCTTAAGGTATAAATAAAGTATGTATGTAAGATTGTAAGTACTTATACAAAATTTCAATTCACAAGATTAAAAAGAATCTAAACTTAAGAAAACGTATTTAGATACAAATTTCACGGTCAAGAATCTTATTAGTATGTATTATTAATTTGAAGTCGATAATTATTCTATTCTTAATTATACTTAAAAGTTTTCATGCTGGGTATTTTAGTTTTCCTTTTCTATATTTATTTTTCATTATGAACTTAGTATAAAAAAAAATATATGAAATATATGAAATTTATTTATTCAACATAAATTTGTTCCTACTTATAAAATAGAATAACAACATTCATTTTAATTTTTTTTTTTTTTTTAAATTAAAAATTTGTAAGAAAATAGAAATAATATTTTGTAACGAAACTTGTGTACTGAAGTGTAATTATTTCCCCATGCAATATAAATGCTACACTATTTATATTTCATGGGGAATGTCTCCATCATTTCATATATGTATACGTATTATTCAAAAGAGAGAGAACATATGCAACATAACAAAGCAACAAACATCACGTCACATGTCACATCATATGTTGTTGTTTTATATTCTCGCGTTATATGACACAATATGAATGTAATACACATAATATAACGCGAGCGCATCGTGGAGACCCCCCAACTTCATTCAATGTTCTGCACAAGCATTCCTTTGAATCCATTTCAATATTTAGTTAGTCTTGATCTTACCGTCCGGTTATTCGGTTGTTTTTATTCATTTGATAAAACATAACAAATTCTTTAACGTGTTCAATTGTGTATACGAAAAACCATTATAATATTTCTAACATTCTGTATTTGGTCATACGTCTTTGAATTGCATATAAAATAATATTTTTATTCAGTGGTTTCATTTTTCTTATTCGATTTTGTTATTTACACAAAAGTCGTTTAAAGAAGAAGGTATTTTATTAAGAGTTGTTTTGTTTTTTTTTTTTTTTTAATAAATTTATATTGAACTATGCAGCAGCATCAACTTTCTTTTTCGCGTGATGAATGATCGTATATAGAAACAAAAACCATGTTTACCATAAATACGGAAGACAACATCCATTGATGGAGTTATTGTATCAGTCAATTTTAAAAGTAATTTCTTTATAGATTTTTGATAATAAAAAAAAGTGTGTTTGTGGATTAAATAAATTGAGATATTTAAAGTGTGCGTGCTTATATATCCCATATGATATCAACGATACAGAATACATATATTACATGGATTGTTGTTAAATATATGAACGTGAGGTGAAGTATCAATTCTAAAAAAGGGCAAAATAAAAATAGCGACCACAAAAGGAACAGTGAACATACCAAACAAGAAATCGCTTAAATTGAAATGTTTTATATACGTAAACAATTTTAAGAAAGTCTGTGTTTATATGCTTATTATTATATCACAATATCGGTGATACAAGTGACCTTTAAGGATTTCTCACGAGATTTATTCGTAAATATTTAATTGAGAGAAATAAAAAGAAATTTCAATTCAATTTAATTCAAAAAAAATATACGATAAGTACATTTTTGCAAAGCGTACTTTATTGCAAAAATTTGTGTCGTTCATAATTTTGTTATTATTGTGTAATTGTGACATAAGAAATCAATAGATTTAAATAACTTTGAACTTTTTAAATACTAATCCGTAGGATTTAAAAACAAAGAAACTAATAGACGGCATTGCGGAAAACGGAAAACAATAGCCAATTTAAATAATTGTAAGTATGTTTCATCTTTAAATAAATTTATAAAATCGTAGCATTTAGAGTAAATATTTCATAATATAAAAATTTGAAAATCGTGAGAAATAATTCGATGATGTAATTTCTGTTGGTATATTATTGTCTCAAATATATTTATTTTATACATTTCGTGATTGGTGTGAGCGAAACGAAAATATCGCACATTTTTCAATTCGATTGTATTTTGTAGATTAAAAGGTGTTGGTTATGTAACAGCAACAACATGTTAAGTGAACATAATTAAATTTGTCTGTTGGCCAATATTTCATATAATTTTCAATCAAAAACAACGATTCAAGAATGTGTTATTTTTCTTCTTTTTTATTTTGCTTTGAGACTTATATCACATTAACATCAAAAATAATATAGTGTATAACGTAACCTACTTTCTTGCAGTTCTTACCTGTAAAATACAAAAACCAAATTAATGGAATGTGTAGGTTGGTGTACACGCACTGCATCAAGTAAATTAATGTGAAATCAATTATAATTCTGTTTGCGAAAATTATTTGATTAATTGAATTTTATATTAAAATTCTGGTAACAAATATCATTAATAATTGGCCGACCTTTAATTTATAAACAAATTCTTCTATTATTCAGAAATTTCGTAACCACCTTATTTTATATATCTACCTATTTTTGTTAAACGTTTCAACAACTCTACGATGAATTCTTAGTTCCATTAGAACAGCATAGTTGAGTAAAAATTTTGTCAGTGACATTCTTTTTAGCCAAAGTTTATTTCATTGAATAGATTCATATCAGAATTATTGATGCGACAATAATTTTGATTAATTAAAATGCGTTTTAATCTTTAGCCAAACATATAAATGTTATCTGATCAATATATATGAATCCATTAAGTAAATAGCCATATGAGGGTAAGCAGTACAACCGAAAATTTATCGCATCCAAACTAAGAATGTTAGCATTAAACTTAAATTATTATTACAAAATATAACGGCACAACACTTTAAATGCAATCCATGTAAACATTTAAGATGAAACTTTTACATTACATTTTATTAGTATTTTTAATGTTCGTTCACAGTTTTCATTTGCTGTAGCTGTGCTAAAGTTTTTTTTACATTAAAGTATAGGTAGTATGCTCATGAGCTGTTAATAATGATAAAAATAATAATAAATTTTATTGCAGATTTCAAAAAACAAAAAACAAAAAACAAAAAACAAAACAATTTACAGCATCAGTTCCAAATTTTTAAAATTTATTATTTTCTGTATGGTACTTTATTTACCATTTTATTGGTGTGGTTAATAGGCTTGATGATAGGGAATATACTATGAATGGTTTTTGTGGAACATTAAACAATAATTTTTCGATTGTTTTATTTGGGTTTACATATAGTGAATAGATAGGCGCCTGAAGTACGATAAATATAGGATGAGTTTTGAGGTTTATAGTAAAATATGATGAACACATAAACACATATTTTTGTCGTTTTAAATTGTTTTTTGTCGGTGTCAACATTAATATTTTTCATGCTGTTTTATTTTAACTTATAGAGAAAATCAAAAAAAAAATGATTAGCACAAGAAATATTCATATGTATAACTAAAAAAATATAAAAATAAAAAAAATTATTAAATAATAAAAAGTAAATACCGATCATTTTCAAATACATCGAAAAGCAATTTAAAAATAATTTGATAACAATTTCCAATCGCAATGTAACGACAAAAAGCCATCCATCCAACAATCACATTCCATTTTAATTTAATGCAATCTAAAATATAAATGATGATTCCTAAATCTCTTTGATTTGATCAAAAATTGTGAAGACATTTTATTGGTTTCTTTGAAGGGTAATGGACAATATCTGATTTCGAAATTTATATGTAGAATTGCTGTTCCGTTTTATATTTTGGGGATCAAAGCAAAGGTCAAAAGTATTTTTCATTATATTTTATTCGATATCTGAACAATACTAACAACATACAAAGCATATGAATTTCTATTGACAGTCATTATTTGTATGGTGTATTGGTGACCGGATGAAAATCGATTTTTTTGTGAATTCTTTTATTTTTTCTGTCCATATTCACTAGCTGTCATAGTTAAGTCTGTATATGAGGGTGGACAGTTTTTCAAAAGTTTTTATTTTTCTGGCTCAAAGAGCATTTTTTTGATGTGACTAGGTGTAAGAAGGCTAGCTTTTATTTATTGGTCTCGATTGGTCTGAATCAACGCAGCGGTTAAATATCTCATACAAAACATTTTTTTTGTACTTTTTCACCTTTTGAATTCGATAACTAGTGAATGGTTTTGCAGAACCTGATTATTTTTTTTATCATAATAATTCTAGTCTCTAGAAATATAGCTTTTGGTCTATAAATTCATTAATCATTTTTTGAATTCAGCCTTTGAATTTTCTTTCAATTTTCTAATGTTAATTAAATATCATATAATTCCTGCTAAATCTCTGTGATTTTGTGCTAGAATGTTTATATGTTCTAGAGCGATTAAATGATTTTCCAAATATAGAATGTGCGGCATGTCTAAAAATGTTTTTTGAAGTTGGAAAATTAAACATTTTTGGGACTCCCTACTTTAATATATATTTTTTATCACTTATAGTTTTAAGGTTACTCATAATCATAAGTAGAAATGTATAAATTACATAAATTAAATCCCACGGAATCCTTATAAAAGAAAATAATTTAATAAATAATGTAATGTTATTAATAACAGAAAGAAATTAATCATTTCATTCAGCTAAATATATTTGTTTCATAAAAATGACATTCAATATTCCGATTACTTTACTTTACTCGCATACTTCTCTATACACAAATTCTATAAGCTGATAGCTGAAACATAAGTAATAAGAATGTTCGTTATATTTAATATGATCTATTCCGTATTCTTGTACATATTTATTATTATATGGTTATGCATAAACATAAAATATGATACAATAGACGCGTCGTAACGTATAAAATAATATAAAAGCAGTCAGCCAAGTTTCACATTTCCGTTTCGAAAGTACTTATACGAGATATTATTAATGTCTAATATACATTCATTTAAATTTTCCTTGTTTAATAGTTATTAAGAGATACAACAAACGACTAAAACACAACCCCACAATTTTCATATAAAGTTGTCACAAAGTACCTACTTGACTTTAAAATTAAACGAAAAATCCAATGAACATTTACAAAATAATATTTATGAATGCGTAAATAAACATAATTATATAAATGTGACATTATTCAAAGTAAGTAGATATAATGTTTTCTGTTTCATTGTGGAATAGTAAAAGTTTTATAAGAATTTTATACGGTACAAAAATCACATAAACTCATAAACATAAATAAAATGAAACACTCCTAACCGCCAAAACACCCAAGCCACAATAATTTTGAAATGAAAATGATTATTAAATTACATTCGTTTAATTCAATTTATGATTGTTGTTATATTTTTTAAATTATGACACTTAAAAGTCGTTAATTGCACAAAATGAAATATGGACCAAAAATCTGTATTTCAATTAGAAACGTAGAAACATTTTTACTGTTTTTTGTATATAAACATTTTTTTGTTTGTTTCTTTTTATTATTATTCTGCATAAAATCTTTATAAATTCAACGATGAACATTTTTTTTTTCATTTTTTATTCTTCCTCAAGACGAAGAAACATGAAAGTTTTATGAGAAAAGTTTATTTATTCACAAAAGCGTGATATTACCATGAATTTCGCAGAAAATCTTCTGCCAACGCTAAGATGTTAATGTAGAAAATAAACAAAGTAAACTAATTACATTTTGAGAGTTATAGTTTCGAATCATCAACTATAATTATATCTTGCGACTCGTCAATAAATCAGGATATTTTACAAAACTATCTTGTTTTTCTTGTATCTTCTTGTTTTCTTCCACTAGTTCTCATTTTATTTAAAACTTTTAACATTTTCAAGTAAACACACAAAACTTAAAATAATATTTTATGACTTAATTTTGTTTCATTATTTGGAGCAATTGAAAAATTGAATTTACAACTTTACTGCATTTTGCAACACTAATTAATATCAACACATACATATAATAACAAAAAAAAAATGAATTCAAACTAAACCGATATACCTATTATTTTCTGATTTGTATGTTTTATATTTTATGCTTAAGCGCATATAATAAAATTATAGATAAAATTAATTGAAATCAAGTTTTGCAAGCGAGCAATTAAATAAGAAATGTGTAATGGACACTTAAGTTAATATAAACCAAGAGAAGTACTTTATTTTAACCTTCGCAAATTAATATAAAGATTTTTTGTTTTGTTTTCGTTTTTTGTTTATTTCTTGCATTTTATTTTTAAATGAATATAAAACTTTTCTCGACAACTTTAATCAAAGAAAAAAAAAACGATAAAAATAAAAAAAAAAAAACACGAAATTAAAATCCAATTAAATAAGTGCAAGTAAATTTTTTTTTTTTGCTTTTATTTTATCTAACCGAAGAAAATCTAATGCGTGCTTAACTATACTTCAATGGCTGTTTGCCACACATACCTATACAAAAAAATAAAAAAATATATCGTTGAGTCTAAAATTGTTCATAGAAAAGTAAAGAGAAAGTAAACGGACGTGTGTATCGAGCTATTATATGGATTATAAATATAAAGTGCAATATCAGCGATAGCATGAATAAACTTATGTACCTGAACTTATTATCTTGTGAACCTTTTGATAGGGTTAAGTAAGAGTGGTATCCACCTACTGCAAAACTAAATACGTATTTACTATTTATAGATTAAAGACTGAAATATTTTTTTTTTTTAGATTAGAGAAGATTCAAGTCTACTCAAGCGAAGTATGGATGTTGAGCGGTATGGACTCGATATCGTTAATAAAGTTTTTTTGTGTTATTTCTATTATATTAAATGCTAGGAGATTGGATAAAAAATAATCTTTAACAATCAGATTAAAATAAATAAAGATATATTAGAAATTAGCGCATAACACAAGAAAGAAGAATTGTGTGGGGCGGGGTGTGGGTGACTTAATGCTATAATGATGCATATATGATTTCTATTCGTTGGTAATTTTAACTACGATTAAGTTTATGCTATGCCGTTTGTTTTATTTTATTTTATTTTGTAGAAAAAACAAGTGTTCATATTAAATTATTATAATTTCCGGTATGCTATTAAAATATTTATTTTCTATAAATAGATAAAATTTTAAAATGTACACATAAAAAATTGTTTTTCCCGGTAATAAATATTAATTTTATATTGTTCAATGTTTTTCAGCGTTAGTAAATTATATGCAAAATATTTGAAAGAAACATATTAGCAATTTTTTTTTTGCGAGTTCTACTTGGAAAATAATATATAAGAGATTTAACTCACATGAAGAGTAAATTGTGTTCTATTGGTAATAGTTGGTGATGCTTAAAAATAATATCGATTTAATGTTTCAGATAATTTTGTAAGCTTTAAGTAAGGAAAATCGTTTTATTTATTTATTTATTTTTATTATTGTACGTTCAGAAATGAAATAAGTCTTTTGTCGTGGTGATTTGTGAAATGTGAGTGTAGCAAACTAAGAAATTCAAGAATTCAAATAGTTGATGGTTAAGATCACATTTTTTTTGTAATTATAATATATCAAAAAAAGAATTCAAACAAAATACAAGAATCGCGTGTTTTTGCAATGTGGTACAAATTGCAAAAAGATATTTTTTACCAACCAAAAATGATTGAAGATAAAATGAATTTATATGTTTTATAAGTTTCTCTCATATTCAATAACAAGAATATAATTTATTGAATCTTATTCTCTATTTGTTTTTATAAGTGTTTTTTTTGTTGTTGTTTATTAACAACACACCTGTAAAAACGTCTGATGCCTGACTGATCTAAAATCTCAAGACAACTTTATATTACACGATTTAATTTTTATACGCCTTATTTGCCTTGATAAATAATGACTTAGTTTATAATCATTGGTAAATATAGACGTGTTTTTATTTTATGATTATTTGAATACTCACATTGCCACATACACTAAACAAAAATCGCAGGATGATTAAAAATACAATTATTTTTATTTTAAATTTTCGAGTATCAAAAATGAATTTGACACAAACTAAATGTGGAGCAACTATTTGTCACTATATTTATTTGTCTATAGGTATAAGATGTATGAGACATCAAATGACCTCATCTGTGAATCGTTGAAGCTTAATGGGTTAGTTGCCCAATATTAAAATGTAAGCAAAACTTTTTGCCAACTGCTGAAAATTTTGAAAAAATTGAAAAAGAAAATTCGCTTCGAAAAATCTCAAATAATTTTTGAAAAATCGTATCTTTAAAAAAAAAATATTTATAAAATTGGAATATCAAAATGATTGTAACCTTCTACATTTTATGTGAATACTTCCGCACCTGTGATTTTGTTTAATATTTTTTTTTGTAGACCATTTCAAAATATCTTGCTTCGTGAATTCTACATAAAGTCTAATGTCATATAAAACCGATTCATTTCACGTACGTCATTGATCACCTGCTGCCAAAATTAAGTGCTTGGTTTATATAAAATAACATAGAAAAAGTATAATTCAAAAATCATTTTGACTACAAGAATAAAAAAAAAATAGGTGCTTTTTTCTTTAATTAAAATGAACATTAATATGACGTCAATATGTAAAATGTACAAAACACTATAAGGTATAAAAAAATCACATAAATATAAAATCTGATAAAGCATATTATTAAAATAAAAACATTTTAAAAGCCTTACACATTCAGAGTTATGAGCAGCATTTAAAAATAGAAAAAAAAATAAAGAAAGAAAGAAAGAAAAAAGAAAATACAAAACAAAAACAAATTTATTTTAATTTTTTTTTTTTTACTTAACCCAAATTTGATTAACATAAAATGCTCTCTTATATAAATATTATATAAAAAAAAATACAACATTTTAACAGTACTTACGTGCCAAATTACAATCCTCTTTTTTTTTCATTTTTGTTTAATTCTTGTTTTACTTATTACCAGTTTGATTTCGTACGATTGAACATTTTCTTTTTTTGTTTTATTTGTCTTGAATCTGTTGTATAACATTCAAAGTTCCTTCCAATAGAAAAAAAAAAGAATATTTAAAATTAAATCAAACAAAACGAAAAAAATAAATAAATAAATAAAAAATTAAATGGAATTTATGCGCTTCATTAAGATTAAACGGTTTTTAACCTTTCAATTTGATTATGCCATAAAATAATATAAATTTAATTAATTACTGTATATTATTTGTTATATTGGCAATTACTTCTAAAAAAGAAAAAAAAATTGAAGTAAGGTGGATGCGGTAAATAGAATTATAATATTTAACAATATTTCGCAATGATTCAAAAAAGAAAAAAGCGGTTATAAATTTAATACAACAATTTACATAACTGCAATAAAACGAAATAAACACGTAAACAATTTACAAAAATTTAATTTTTCTGTTCTTATTTCTCTTCTCAATTTACAAGATGTTAAATGAAATACAAACATATAAATATATGTATATATAAAACAAAACAGAGACACACATTTTCCATATCTTAAATGTATGTCATGTAAATTATTTAAATACGTGTAGATATACATAAAATAAATACAAACATTTGCTGAATATGAATATTATTAAAATTGTATTAATAATTTATAATTAAATTAGCAAAACCAAGGTTTATTCTAGATTCTTATTTGCTCCGGTTTGTCTTTGCCATTCATTGAATTTCAATAAGCGGATAGATTTTTAATTAACTTATATTCAATTTGATATTAATATTAATATATTTGTAAAATGATTTACTCTAAATATAGTCATTAATATTCAAACAGAATAAAGCTTATTATGAAAACAATAACAAAATGAAAACGTTTTATATATTTATTCATATTATTTACATCAGTGTTAAATGTACGGTGCGTTTATACCTTTTTTCAATATAGGTTAAATACGCAAGCAGATAGTTAATATAAAAATGACAATAGGATTTTGTACTTAAATCAATGTTTATATTGTACTTTTTACTGTTCTTTGATATGACAATTTGATTATAAAATGCCTTCTCGTTCGTTCTAAATTGTTGAAAAATAAAGAAGGCATTTTATGGAATTTGTATTAAATTTTTATAAAAAAAATTTTGGGGTCAGTGTGGATAAATTTTGTCTAATCAATTCTCATCTACAGTAACAGCGTGGAATTTATACATTAAGTCGTTTAGTGTGTCACAACAATCACAAGGTAAAATTTATGCAAATAAAAAGCAAAGATATCATCTCAAATTTATTCGTCTAACAAAATTTAACAGATAATTAATTTATCCTTATTTATATACCAACCATATTTTAACATATTTTTATTATTAATTTTTTTTATTTTTTTTTTAATTCGTTTTAACGTTTTATGAATATCAATAAATACGTCGCATCATTCATATTGTAAGACAACTTAGATGTAGAGAGAAAATATGCAAAATAAATTTCTTATCTGGCTTTAAAAAAAACAAAAAAATTTAGAAATAAAAATAATTTGCATTCTAGAAGCGAAAAACAAAATTATAAATTACTAGAAGGAAGACGATATATTGTCTGGTTTTCGGCATTACCTTTTATGACCTCTGAAAGAAATATTATTATTCAAATTTCTTAGAAAAAAAAAAAACAGCAAATAAATAAGAAATGTTTTGGAGATGTGAATAAAAATAAATAACAAATTTATTATTCACTTATTTAAACAAATTCACATTCGATTGCTAACTAAAAATTTGTGCAAAAAAATAAAAGCAAAGAAAAAAATCCTCACAATGTTCATCCTAAATGAATCAACTGTTTGTTTGGTTATTTTGTATAAATGTTTTTTTTTTCTTCTAAAATACTTATATATAGAATTTTATAATTTGTTCATGATTTTTTTTTCTTTTATTGACTTCTTTTTTATCGTTTTATATTTCTTTGTTAAAATATCTTCTTGTGCTTGCTATTGTACACTTCGTATTCATATTATGTTAGAGATGTTAAAAAATAATGACAAGATTTAAAATGATAGCCAAATTTCAAGGATAACCAGTTTATGTGTCATGCAATGTAACACAATATTTATACCATATATTTGTCTAGTATTTGTCTTGTATTTTGTTAATTTTATTATTATACTTAAAAAAGAAAAAGAAAAAAACACTCAACCACTCTAATACCACTCTATTCTACCTTTGAATGAATAATACATATTCGAATACTCGATGTAAGAGAGATAAAAGAAAAAAAAACCATTCTTTTAGAATTTTAATAAGTATTTATTATGAAAGGATAACAGTGTGGCGGTATGATGTACATTCTTAATACGTATGCTGAATGTGATGAATCACGAAATGAATTATTTATTGATTTTTGTTAGAAGAATTTTACTTATTTTGATTAATACCTGTTCGGAAGTAGAAGCAAAATATAAAATAATACGCGTATGTGCTGGTTGATCATTAATCATATTTTATTAAAAGAGAAAAATATATAATGTGGCGTCGTTCGTATTATAAAGACGCCTCTGTTTCTTATACGTTATAACGACTGAACGACGCTATTCAATATTTTTTGGTCCATTATTTTCTGAAAATACTGATATTACTACATATAAACTTAACGACACACATAGTACTCGTATATACTCATAGAGAGAAAAAACGCGCACATCTAGAAAGATTTAAATGAATGAACATGAACTGAAAACATTTCAAAATAATAAATTGAATATAAATTTTATTATTCGAAATTAACCTGCTTTAGTAAAATATATAGCGCTCTATATTTTGAATATGTCGATAATATTTCTTCTTTAATGACATTTTCAGAAATTTATTTTTAAATTCACATATCCATAACGACATTGAAATACATATGTTGGTTCAATAAAAAAAAAATATAATAATAATAATAATAAAAATTGTTGAAATATTATTTGAATTTAATATATCTCGATTCGGTTCCATTAAAATGGTTTCTAAAATATAAACATATATTTTATGATAAATGCAAGCGTCCATCAATTATAAGTAGGTACGACCATTTTCAATTCGATAATTCTAAAAATTCTTTGCTTTTCTATAATTTATTATTTATTTTTGTAAATTTAAAATTTATTGATCCATTTTTCAAAATCAACATTTGTAAATAATTGTATTTAAGAATTTATTGCACTGCAAATTTGATACTTATTTAAATTTCATAAAATAATTCGTGTGCTAAAAACAAATATTATTGCTTAACATGATATTTAAAACGTTTATTTTTTGTTTAAATAAACAATAGCTGCGGCAGTACATTGGCACACGGTTTTACTTAAAGCAAATTAAAGTGTTTTTAGACTTTTAGAGTATTAAAACTTTTTTTATTATTATTCTATTTTTTTTTTTTTTATTTATGATTTTTGTTGAGAGAATCAATTTTACACTTAATACCAACTAAAAAATCATGATTTCATCAAAATTCTCTACATTTTCAATATCCTGATAGATCTCAACCTCTTATAATCCTGAACATTCTAAATATATTCATAAAGCTCCATCCATCAATCCAACTACCTGCCTGCAAATTTAATCTGATGTTAAATGATTTTATTGCTTAACTTAAATGTTTATTTACACGAAGTGACAGCAATTCAAGAAGAAAAGCGTAAGCATTCAATTAAAACTTGCCATTTAAAATAATGTAAGTGAATTACTCGACTATTGATG
>JAABKK020054982.1:0-11135 GCA_011634745.2 Catotricha subobsoleta
TGACCATTGTCCACCATTCGCCCGACTTTGAGACGTACTTGAGTCGGGCCGCGCCTGACCCAATTTTTGCGCCTGATTAGGCGCATTTCAGTCCAATTTCAGGCAAAAAATATCAATTTGTTTGACGGGTCAATAATTTATGAGATTGATGATATTTAGAGATAAGTAGTCATTTTCATTTAAAAAAAAAACACAACGAGCAAAATCTAGGTGCAACAATTGTATATTGCGTCTTATTAAAAGCATATAATTTAAATGGAAGTGCCCACTCATCTTTACTATGTGCAAATGTGATAAATATTACCTGTAACCTAAATGAATAGACTGAACGAGCGCTTAATTATTTGAAATAATAAAAAGTCAATTAATATCTTCACATTTATGAAACTCATTTACAACCATTTATGATTACCATTTGAGAGATCCAGTTTTAATGACGTTTTAAGTGTTATAAAATTATCATCGTATATAATGCATCATTTTTCTTACCGTTAAGATAAGAGCTTCAATAATTTATATGGTATATGCTATATAGTCTCAAATTTCATTTCAAAAATTTAAATGTAATATTCTTCAGTTTTTTATAAAACAAATTTATCAGTATTATCATTCAAAGAAAATGTATATTTTATTATAATCAAATTGGATTGATTTTTATTATTAAATGCCATAAATTATTGATAAAAGTAGCTAATAAGGCCGTCCGATTAATTTTCGATGCCAACTAACTCCACCGACCGAATGTTCTAGTTCGTCACTGCGCCATAGCTATATATACTTACAGCCTTTGAAAAGAATAAATGTTTTCAAATTTTATAGAATGCAATGAGAAAAGAAAACTCATTTACACTTTTAAAACAGCATTTATAGTTTTTCATTACGATTTAATTGAAAACTTCATATTTCTATATTTATTTGATTTGATTTTATTTTTACTTGAAGATAATGCATTCTATATGAAGTTTATAAGACAATTTCATTAGTCTTCAAAATGCATCGGAACTTTGTCCGATTTAAATGGAATTTTCATTAAAAGTAAACAATTAAGATCATACTGAATTTTTTTTTTACTTCATTTTTGAGAAATTTTTGTTTTTTTGTTTTTTTTTTTGTACGCTTTTGGAAAATAGGGATTGCCTTTTTTATTTAACTTCTTATAAAAATGAAGTCGTGTACCAATCTATTTGTAGCTTGTTTAATTAATTCCTTATTTGTTGGCATGAAGTGGTTTTTATTTCATAGTTACACATATAGTTATTCGTATCTGCTATTCCCAATCTGAGGTTCGCGGATTCCTGGCGATCCGTTAAATTGGTGTTCGAGATCCGTCTAATTGAAGACCAAAAACCAATTGTAGTTGGGATAGATTAATAATTTTTTCGGTTGTTCACTGTAGGCACATATTGCTCCAACAAACAGATTAATTTTTTGATATTTGTTGGTACATGACATGTTTTTTTATGTATTTCATTTAAGTGTTAAAGTTTATTAAATTATTATTAAATAAATATGTAGTTACTATTTTTCAGGATGATGCATGTCATGAATTGTTATTGTCATCTTATACTTCAGCTATAATATCGATTATAAATAAATAAAAACGGATAAATATTAATTCAAACGCAGAAATAACCTATTTTCAGCGGTAGTTTTACTTCACCGAACAATGTAAAAATCATCAATAATTGACATTGACTGATTAGATCTAATTTGTAGGAAGTGTACATGTACAACAGCATATATTCCATTCTTAGTTTTGATAAATTTATCAATTGCCATTTGCTGAACAAATATAAAATATTATATCCGCTTTGATATTATGACGGTGCGTTGCTTTATATTTATGAAAACACAACTTTAACAAGCCAATATTGAATATTATAGCAATTTTAGTCAGAGTACAAGTATAAATAAGCAATACGTATATACCCTGAAATATATTTGAAATGAGTACCAAATCGTAGAATCTAAGATATATATAATCAAAGCTTTTGTTGAAGCTTTACAATACACCATCTAATGATACATCAACAATAAACAACCAATTTATTCACCTTCAAAAAATCTGTTACAAACAATCTTTCTGATCTAAGCAGAACAAAAAATAGTAATAATAAAAATATAAAAATAAAAATAAAATATAACTGGGAATAAAGTAAAAACAGAATGAAAGAAAAAAATGAATTTGAAGAGGAAAAAACAAATATTGATTTTTTTTTTCATTTTAAGTTCTACTCGTCGAGTTCGCATCATATTTTTTTTTTCTCAGTGTGATGTTCAGTGTTCTGTAGCGTACCGTTTGTATGGTGTAAACACTTTGAAGGATGTGTCTATATATGACGATGGTATCTTCATACAAATAATATAATATTACATGTCTGTATGCTCTCAACCCCCAGTTGGTTAGTACGCTACACGTACCTCAATCCATATACAAATGAAAAAGATGTTTTACCTTTACGAGCAAACTACATATATACAATATCTATAAGTGTGAAGCTGAGATAGACTATCTCTATACAGGCACACGATAAAACATAAAATTTGTAGATTGGTATTTGGAAACAATTGAAATAAAATTTTCTTTTATTGAGCATAACGAGGCAATTTTCAACACGTCTGTTTTGATATGGTGTTGAATGTAGGATATGGGTTACTACTCACTATACTAAACATAGTATTATAACGATACACATCATTCTATAGAACATATAGTTAGATGATGCTTTGTGAAAATGTCTGTTATGTTATCGTTATTTTGCCATTTTTGCATTTATATAGCTGCTAAATAAGCTTTTCTTTATTTCTAACCAGTGTTTTATTATTAAATTAATTTTGCATTTGGTGTGTGTTTTTGGTATGGCTCATGAAATAGAAATAAGACAAACTGCGAACATCGAGGCCGTAAAAGATTCGTTTGTAATAATTTTATTATTATTTTTCCTTTTGAATAGTTTTGAATCGAACAAAAAAATATTCAAAGTAACAAACAACACAATTCTGTTCAAACTGAATTCGCTGTATCTATTTTATTTAGACAATATTTCTTATGACATTTTTCGTAGTCATATTTATTCACAACTCAGTGTAGGCAATTATATTATTATCCTAATTATGGGATAAATCGTGTTTAATAGTTGTCTAAAGTGAGGTATAAAGGTCGACATCAAATACACAGAATATATATTATATATAAAAGCTCATAGCTTCAAAATTAAATGTAATTTGTCCATTGATCTGCATCTGTGCTCTTAACTCAAGTTCGAAAAATGAATGTACACTGTAGATATTACCATTATGATGATGAACATCAAACATAATCTTTCTTGTCGTACTGTCTTCATCGATATTTACATTGTATATGTTTGGATATTCCTCATATTATACTATATTCAATTTTATGCTCTACAAATTTGCGCGATTAACCATGATGTTTAAAAATTCCCTTTGCCATATAAGGGTTAAATTGGGCGATGCTTTACAATCTTTTTATTCAAAGTGTTCAATCAATTGTGATAGAATTTGTTACTGGTGGATATTCGACGTTCACATTCGCATTTATTTGAAAATTTATTATATTTAACATTATGTAAGTTGCAAAGATAAACAAAATAAAGATCAAGGAAATAGTAATTTTTGACTTTTCAATATGGATCAAGCTCTATGAGGTAAAGCCAGATTGATATTATTTAATAAATTGAAACTTTTGTAAAACACTCAGAAACTAAAGAATGCACTGCATGAGAAGGCAAAAGGATTTTCTTCGTTCACAAATAACGTTGCAATCAAATTCTAAACATTAAATCTAAAAGATGTCAAACGAAAACAATTTATTAACTTAATTATATCATCTTAAAACTTTAAGCAAATTTTGTTTTATGTAAAATTGAGCAAGAATAAAGAGATTAAATAGTAAAGACGACCGTTTTTTGCGGTTGTTAAAATTTAATATAAGAAGAAAAGAAAATTGTGGAATCAGCTCAAAACTATTTTTTATTTTTGTCTTTTTTAGCTTCTATATATTTTTTTTTTCTTTCTTACTTCTTGATAAAACGCGTCTATATGATGGTTGGGTATTGTAATATATATTTTGATATACAAAGAGTATTAAATAAAATAAAAACAAAGAAACTTGAAGTATGTAAGCTGAGGATATACACGTACCGAGTATAAGAAGTTCTTAATGTTTTTAAAAAAGAATGTTGTTAAAGAGATAGATAGGTGCTTTGTATATAAGTTTGAAGTATGTGCTTTGCTTAACTTTATACAACAAAGTATACAAAAATTGTACAACTTGGATACTGTAAGAGAGTATTCACCATTGAATAAAAAGTAAAGAAGTATTGTATCGCGTATTGTATCTGCAACCAGCTCAATATAAACACTTTGTACACATCTTAAATCTAAGATATATCATGAAACCCTTAAAGAAAAAGTAAAAACAAGAACAACTGATCGAAAACTTTCTTCTTTTTTTTCATATTCCTTGGTGTTGGTACGTGAAAAATGCGTGACTAAACTTCAAATGGTTCGATTTAGAGTTGCTTAAACACAGAGAATGAATAAATTTTCTACTTTTTCCAATAAATGTTGCACAAAAAGTGGTACATGCGTATGTATAATAAATTTTCTGCGTACAATTTGTTTATAAGTTGAAACATGGCCACACATTAGTCTAGGGATTTATGAGATCGATGCAAAATTAAGGTCAATTTTTTATTAGTAGCAAAGCAACATTACACAGTACTTTAAATAATATTTCCTATTTCTTTTTTAAGTAAATTATTTACTATTTAATTCTGAATAAAGATATTTAAATAATAAAAAGGAAATAGAAATATTTTCACACACCACATAAAACAAAAATTCGCAATTAATTTTAGATGCGAACAAAGATTAAATAAATAAAATCTTCGCATATTATATAATCTGCTTGTCACAGTGAATATATTTATCCGACAATATCATAGCAAAATATCCGATTCATAAAATATTTCCATTGACCTTTGTTGATAATATCGATGATATGGGAATGGGGTAGTGTGGGTGGCAGTAGGTTAAACATTCATACAATCATGAATAGGACAAAGGGGTTATAGGTATGGCGTTCTATGCATGAACATCAGTTTTATAGGATATCATATTGTATGAATGGCTTTCATTTGACTATGAATATTGGTTAGCAAAATTGCATATCAGTTCGATGACAAAATTGTTATGGCAATTCTTTTTCTCTTTTTTTCGTTTTGCGCCAACTATGTTTATAATAATAGAATGCTCTCTCATAGGATAAAATTTATCACCATTCGATTTCGTATTATTATAATAAAGAAAATATTGTGTTTTGTCGTGCATATAACACACCAGTTAATATTTAATAGTATTTTCATTTTATTATATGATTATTCTTGTTCGGAACATCCACAAAAGCAGTAAAAGTTCGTTTAAATTTTCAAAATATGTATATAAAAGATTTTCCGAAATACAGTATTATGATTTTATAGACGCATATACACTTAAATGAGAAATGAAAAAATGATGAAGAAAATACAGTAATTTATTTAAATTTGATGATCATAAATCATAAATCCGAATAAATTACTTAACAACAAAAAGTCATTGAGGCCCTACAGAATATAAAATAAATATCAAACAGCAGCCACGCAATAAGGAAAAAAAGTAACAGAGGAATTATATTACTTATACCCAAAGTAATATATGTATATTTTCAAATAATGTTACACACTAGATCGAGACTGGATATGAGACGAAAAGAATTTCATAAAATGAAAAATATAAACATCTAACATAAAATTTATACAATCGAATGATAACTTTGTTTGTCGCATATATGAAATTTGGACAACGAAACATAGAAAATTCGGTATTTTGTAAAACCGTGCGTTTATATAAAATTCTATATTGTTAATAAAACGAATCACGTATATTTACGGGGCTTTGAGCTTGTCAAAAACTTAGTCACGAATTTATTGCAAAAAAGAAAGATGGAAAAATGAGAGAAAATTTAATATTATTTGATGTTTGTATATGCATGCGGTAAACTTGTGGCAGGTAGTTGAAAGTATGTACCTATAAATAAAAATAGTGATTTACTTGGAACAAAGTAAACCTTTTTTTAATATTTCATTTTATAGAAAACTTATTTTTGATTAATTGAATGGCCCTCGGACATCACGTAAAAGGAATATATTGTTGTTAATGATTTTATTTCAATCTTTTCTCGGACAAAATAAATAAGTTTAAATTCAAATATAAATTATGGTATTTATTTTAGAATATATAAGCTCCAAATATTCACTAAAATCATATTTCTTTTAATTATGAATTGAGAAACAACGCGGTACTCGACCATAGAGCGGCATCTCCAGAGACGTTAGTTTTCCGGAAACGATAAATTTTGGAAACGTTTTCATTTCCACAAATTTTACAACTTTTCCAAAAATGTTTTTTTTTTTTTTTTAGAAAATTCTATTTAAATGTACTATTTTGAAATCATTCACATGGAATCACAATCGTATTTCAGATGTTTTGCATGAGGATGGAAGTGCCCTTCTAATACACAAAATTGCTTAAAAAAATATATGATATTTTACTTTTAATTCGTCGAGCTGTTTTAATTTCACTTACACAGACTTCATCAGTGTAATTATTAATTATTAATTATCTTATGGTGCTTACAGTAACTATATGTACATTATGACAATACAAATATCGAATGTAAATCAATCTATTTTAAATTTTATCTTTTATTTGTTTTGAATATTTGGTTGCTGCTAATCTAAATGATATAAAATGTGAAATTGCATCGAAGCCAAACCCATTAAATCATTAATAATTGTTCGATTATGTTTTATTTATTTTCCATGAAACTCTATATTAATTTAAAATATAGTTATATTTATATTACATTATAAACATATAATGCATCAGTTATTTTGTGCAGGCAAAGCGTTTTTTTTCTTTTTTTTTGTGTGCACACGGATACCCATAATGAATGTATATATAAATATATATATACTTTGCAGGATGCAATGTTAATTATTATTGATATTTATGTGAATATTATGCAAACTCTTTTTGAAATTATATTTCGAGTAATAACGAAATTGGTTCATAATTAAAAATTTTGTCAATATATAAATTAAATTTTGCAAAATTGTAATGCGCAATACTATTTTATTGTTTAAACAAATTTATTGTTGAATCTTGAAATTTGGGTGTTCGATTATCTTAAATTTTACCTGCGGTCGTTTTAATTATAAATATGAGTAATATTTTGCGAGAGGATAAAGTAAATTGATAACACAGAATGGTGTACAATCTCTTAAAACCTGTATGTAAAAAGAAAAAACGGGAATGAAATTCGGAATGTATATACTTACTTTATTACTTATTTTGCTTATATTATATTAAATTGATGTATACTCTGAAAACATAATTCAGCCTCAATTCATTTTGAATGAAACAAGATTCTTAATAACCACTACAAACACACACATATTTTACATATATATATTATATACGCACCCATACTCCATTTCGCGTAGAAAACAATATTTGAAAAATGAAGTTTTCTTATTTATTGAATGAAATATTGGTTATTTTCATAGCAATTGAAATTTAATTTTGTTTTATTGAACATAACGAAACAATTTTCGACATGTCTGTTTCAATATAGAAATTTTATGTTGTTGTAAAATGAAAAAGGGATTCTGTTTTATATTATAAGGAAATACGTGTTTTCGCTTTTATTTTATTTTTTTGAATAAACAATTCTTATTGGTATTCAAATCGTGAAGAAGTATATTTAAAAAAAAACAAAAAACAGTTGCTGTTAATTTTAGGCAAATATCACCAAGTCTAGCGTATGTAGATCAAAGCATATCGGAATTGATAAATAATATTTAATTGACGGTGTCTCTCTCCTACTATTTAGGATTTACTATCTTTCTGCACAAATAATTAATTTAAGCAGAACATGCGAGGACCAACAGAATGTACCAGAGAAAAATCTATAGATCGACATATTGTTAAATAATACACATCTCAAGTTTATAAATTTGGGATTATTGAATATAAAATTTGAATTCTAATTCTCAGGAGAGAGTAAAAAGTTTAGTAAAATTCCATACTCCACACAAATTATAAATTCTTGTAAACAGACTTAAAAAAATGTTGGCAACCCGTATATAATGTTTTTTTTTTTTTGTAGGTATGTACGATTTATTTTGGTCTATATTTTCTATTATACATTTATACATAATGCAAACATAAATTGGATAATTGAATTTGTAGTGATCCATGAATTCATTTTAAAAAAGAAATGAAACGTATACTTGTGCTATATACTAACAAAAAACATAATATTACCGAGAAAATTTGATTTTAAAACTTTTTAAAACCGGTCACGAAAATATTGTAGCCATTATATCCACTTTCCATTTTTTAAAAATCTGTATTACTTTTTAAAAATTTAAATTCTAATAGATATCGAAATGCTAAATATATTCACAATCGCACTAGCTATAGATGTAGAGTGCATTGAAACTTATATTAATTAGTATTTGTCGTGATTTTGAAATTAACGATTAAAATCTAAAACTATTCGGATTTAAATATTATTGTTATTGAAAATTAAATGGTTATCAAATCAAAGACACGATTTACGATTCGGTTTATCCTAATACTCTCAAGTACGTGTGGATAAGAAAGAATGTTGGTATTTATCAATTCCAACCAATAACTACAGATTAAATAACCCGCTCGATATTGTTGTCTATATCGCATACAAATATCAAAATATTTAATATGAGTAATACACAATGGAATAGTTAGGTAGTGCAAACGCAAGACCAAATTAATTATTTATTCCACGTTTCAATTATAATTCAATTTGTTGATTGTAGCAATCAGCAGCTCAAAGACAAACTTTGTTCCTCTTTTGTTGAATATTTATTCATTGAATTTGAATATTACGGAGAATGGTGGCTAGCGACTGAAGAAACTCATTTTGAGTTGTTTTAATACTTTTTTTTTATATCCGTACCTTTGCGCCTTTAAACGAATATTGTATTCAAAATTTCCTTTCTTTTAATTTCTTAAATAAATTGATTTTAACCAACATTTATTTTGTTGAAGAAATTTGGCGTGTAAGTATGTTATGTATAATATACAATAAATGAATGATGACGAGTACATCTTCAATATATTATGTTTAATTTTTCACATTTATACGTAGAAGTGCCCACCTAGCCCAGACCTAATAAAAAGTATATATAGTATTGAAGCTCTTTCCTTAATTAGAAATGTCTATTAAGGAAGATATGATCTTATATTCTTATCCTTAAACTTCAGGCGTCACACAGAGCTAAGTTTAAGCATTTGTCACATTTCATTTCCTTTCATTTTATTATCTGCTGGAGTGGGCAAATGGCTGTTAATAAAATTATATGTATGTATGTAGCTGTACTTAGTTGCATAGAGGATAATAATATCTTCGAGTCCGATAGCACATCATGGACAAAATATTTAGGGAAAAAATAAGTTACTGCGTTATGAAAACTCAAGATTATTATGTTGATGGATTTTTTTTTTTGTGAACTATTTCATTAAAAGATCGACTTTCATTGATAAAATTTTAGTAATGACTTTGTGACATAAATTAATTTTTGTGCTTGTTGTCTCATAAAATAAATGAATTTTAAAGAAAAATGCACATTTCTTGTAAAAATGTTAACCAAACTTAACATAATAATATAAAATTCTACGGTTTAATTCTTTTTTCGCATGTTGCATAAAATGTCAACTAACCAAGCAGAAATTTACTAAAATTAAAAAAAAAAAAACAAATACAATTTCATTGTAATCACGATGATAAATTTTCTTTTTTTATGTTCTGAAAACGTAACAACCATTCCGGTAATACTTTATAGCGTATTCCGACATGAAGAAGTTATTATATAATATAATATCGCATCATACCTAGTTCGAATGCAGGTTCACATTCCGCATATTTTTGTAAACGGTAGTGCACTCACTAAGGGAATAAATATATAACCTTATCTAAATGCAAATTTGTGTATTATATTTTTGCGTGTAGTTATCTAAAAGCTTTAAAAAAAAATGCATGTTATTATGTATAAGGATAGCGCAATACATTTTATAATAATATGTAATATGAAAAAAGACAAAGAAATTAAAGTAAAATGTTAACGAGTAGAAACAAATGTGACATAGAAATCTAATTTATATTTTTAAAACACTAGTTTTATTAAAGTTTTGAAGTTTAATGTAGAAAAAATGCATCGATATATTTAAATAAATAAATAAAGACTTTTAAGCTCTTTAAGAATTTGCTCATGCGCATAATCAAAAATGTTTTTTTTTTCACTGTTGGTCTCGATTGAATGTGCCATTTCATTATTATGGCGTGGGAATTCACAATTAAATTTTATTGTTTCACAAAATGCCTATTAATTGGTTTAGCTTCGCATAAAATTTAACGTGCTATTATTTTATAAATATTTGTTTTTTTATTTTATTTTTGTTCTGGTAAAATACCGAAATGTAATTTTGCATAAAAAAAAACTCCATGTCTATGTAAACACATAGAGTTTTTCTATATAAAAATTACATTACTTGAATTCAATATTAATCATGAAATTTAAAAGATTGTAATGCGTAATTTTAAATTTAATATTAATCAAAATGATTATAATTTCAACACTTTCCCAAATGCCATGCTTACATTTATATCTCAATTTTTATAAGTATAACTTTATTTAATTACAAAGTTAAAGAATGGTAACAATGTTCGATATTATTCCACAATAAAAGTTTAACCTACTAATTTGAATTTCTAGAAATAGTTATAATAAAATCTCTCATATAAAAAAAATTAATTTCTACTTTTAACCAAAGATGGGTAAAGTACTTGAAAAAAAGTACTGAGGTATTAGTACAAAGTATTTTAAAACATTTTTTCAAGCATAAGTATTTTTACAAAAAAAAATATGTTAGTATCGCTTAACCATCAGTACCAGGGGGTCTACCGCCGAGATAATTTGAAAACGAAATGACAAAAAATCCGAATGACTTTTTGATTCCACATGAAA
>JAABKK020054993.1:0-11135 GCA_011634745.2 Catotricha subobsoleta
CCCTTATAAGATTTCATTAGTAGTTACGGCCATACATTCAATCATCTGGAAAAAAAGCGTCGCGGACAAGCCTTCGGTTTTAGCCTAAAATGGTGGTGGGAGCACATCAGGACGCTGGAAGGACTTGTAGAGCGCATAATGTCTAAAACTAAAGCAATCGTGTAGCGAAGGTTTCAACGATTCCAAATCATCTGAGATAATTCAGATTGGTCTTTGGAAACTGAAGTTAAGCACATCTAAAAAACCACTGCAAAAATACATGAAAATATGTCCGCTTTACCGGAGAATGGCCCGTAAGTATATATAACGAACCTCAATATAAAGAAAAATGACTAAATCGATATTTCATAATTTTAATTATATAGAATGATTTATTCAATATTTTATAGTACAATATATAGGAGCCATATATTTAGATATAAATTTTCTTCGATGACAAAACAAAGAAAAAAAATGCTGACTTACTAAAATTATATTGTTTTTGTTATTTTTTTTATTTTATTTTGTTTCTTTTTTATTTTCTTATTAGGAAATTGGAAATATTAATATGAAATTTTAAGAATAATCTACGTTTATACTCATCACTTAATACACCAAGTTTAAATTTAAAACCATTACTTAAACCTGAGAGTTCTATGGGTATAAAATCTTTTGCGAAAGCCTTTTGTATTTGTCACTAACGTGCGGCTTTTAAATGTATCTAATATATTAAATAATTATTCGTTTGAAAAAAAAAAAAAATTGTGTGACATTTTTGCAGCTTGTTTATTTACCAATGACTTTCTGTTACTTTTGGTTAGCGATTCGCCCCATCATTTATTTAAATTTATTAGTTTTCAATGTTCTTTATTTCTGTTTGAATAAGTGTTCGAGTTCAACCAATATCATAATCCTTCTAAAACATTATCTACTTAATTATGATCAGATACTTAATTTTATGCAGAGTAATTTCATTCCAAATTACATTTATTTTGATCATTTTAAGAGATATACTTATATGGTTATCACTTATTAGAAAGATTTGATCTATAGTAAATTGACAATAATAATAATGAGAATTACCGTTTATAGAATAAAGCGAATCATGAATATTTGTTAAGGTGTGTGCGCTACAAACATTTTCAATACAATATAGTTAATTAATTTTGAATAAATATAAATTATTCTCTGTAATTATATTTTTTAAATTGATCCGAACGCCATTTTTTTATATATATATTTTAATAATTAGTTATTATTAAATATTAAAATAAAACCACATCAATTCTGTTTAATTTTGTTCTGTTAATAATATTCTAGATAGTTTTTATTTTATATTAAATTAATAATAATATTAATTAGCATTAGTAATAGTTCTTTATATGTAAATTGTATGTAAATTTGCTTAATTATTTAATTTATAGTTTACGATTACGGTAATAAGTCTTAAAAATAATATTTAAAACTTATAGAAAAAAAAAACACTAATTAAGTTTTTTTTTTTTTTATTTTTAGACTTTATCATGATGAAATGAAATGAAACGAAACGAAAATGATATATTATAATTGGCCCTAAATAAAATATTTTTTTCTTTCAAAATTTGCGCTTATAATTTTAGGTAATTTTTATAATTTAAAACATCCAAGTAGTAAAACACATAATTAAAAGTGCAATCTTAGTAATTGCCTTAAGAGAATTATAATTTTGTTATGATTTAAAATTATGTTTTGACTTAAGAAATTTGAGTAATGGTATGCTTTGTTTTGTTTTTTTTTTGTAAGGAAACCTTAACTTTATATAAAATATATCTACTTCACATAAAAGCTTTTATTTCATTCATTTTCCTTTAATAATTTCAAAAATTTCACATAAATATAAAAATGTTTCTAATAATAATGTCAGTTGCTGAAAAAATGTTTATAATTGTATCTCACAAAGTGTAATCGGTTAAACAAAATACTTAAATGAATAAATTAAATTGAATTGAATTGAATATAAAATATATTCTAATTTGTAGTTTATTCAATTTCAATCAAGCACTTTTGAAATGAATTAAGTGAACAGCTGTACAAAAAGCAGTACAGATTATATATATTCTATGAACCTATTGATGTTTTTATCATTTTCGATTCGAATTTTTTAATGTATGTCATAAAATATGGAGATTGATACACACATAACTAAGTTAACTTTCATTCATGTGTTTATAATCAAAGTAATATTCTAATAAATATTATTAGAAACAAATTCCATAAATTGTTGATACAATATCGTTTGATCAATTCGAATTTAAAATATTGTGGCATATCTTAGTGAGGCAATACCATTTACCTCCGACAGTATAGTACCTAGCTACTAGATACAATTCTAGAAATATCAAATAAACAAATTTGCTTTTAAAAGTATTTCTGAAGCAGTTTATTTTGGAATAATGAATAGAAGAAAAAAGAATGACATATCATAACACAAATGCGGCGCATTATATTTTATATTCTGGTACTTACATATTAGTCGCATGTTTGTACAATTTGTAATCGTGAATATATTCTTAGTTTTTCATTTTTGTTTTTTTTTTTTTTTAAAACTACACATTACTCGAACAAAGCGCTAGATTTTATAATGTTCCTCTTTAAATTTTCAATTATTTTTTAATAAAACTATTAACAAAATTTAATTCATCATTTCATCATTTTTATTGGCAACAAACACATTATAACTAATTTCTTTTTCAATTTTTTTTTTGTTTTTTTGTTTTTCTTTTAAGTTTTTCTTATAATAAAATATTTTCTTATCTTTATATGTTCTTTCTCTGTTTTCTCATTTTAATAATTTATAAATATGCTAAAAGTTAGTAATTATTATTTCATATTTTTATTTATTTTTTATGTTATGTTTGCTTCTAAAAAAAAAAAAAATTGTGAACAAAAATTCTTTATTTACTTATTTATTTTTTTTATTTTTTGTCGAGATATTAATTTATTAAAATACACACGAATATTATGTAAATCTTAAAAGCACATTTTCTGGTGTTTAATATCCTTTTTTGTTATTTGTTTGTTTGTTTGTTTATTTACTTATTTTCTTAAATCAATTTCAAATATAATTTCGTACGAGATTTTATTACTAAATGATTTTTGTCATTTACAGAATCTTCGCTTTATTTAGTTGGAAGCCATTTCTTGGTGAAAATTTCGATATTTAATCCATAATTTAAAAAATATTCCTTAAAGCAAAGTGTTATTGAATCGGTATTTGAATAGAAAATAAAAAAAAAAAATTATAATTTTGCATAATGTTCATTCGGTTTTTAACTGTCTTCCCGTCTCCATGGCGTTTACAGTTGCAAATAGCGCACAATAAATAATGAAAATAAAAGTTATAGTTTGTATATTAGAAATAAACGGGAAAAGAATTTCTTTTTATTCATAAGAACAACCAAATTATTTTTTCCACAGTGACTTTTGTTTTCAATTCGAAACCCGTTTCATTTACATATTATAATAGCTGCCATCAAAAACATATGTAATTGTTGCCATTAAAATATAAAAATGTTCTGAACAATTAATCTAACGAAATAGGAAATGGTCTCAACTTCAAAATGAGCTTTATACTTTAAAAAGATCTATAAATGTGAAACATTGAAATAAATCAAACGGATTTATGGGTAAATCATAAATCATAAAATACCATAAGGCCAGTTTACCAAAAAGAACTGACTTTTGAATCGCGAATAAGTATTCTATATAGTTAACAAAAGTTAACTGTGAAATATCGCTTATTTCTGACTGGTCTGTACAACTTCATCTACGTTCATTCTTAATTATAGAACATAGAAATAAATTCTAAGAAATATCAAAATGAATATAATTAATAGTAAAGTTATTTAATCAGACTCCGTAGCTAAGTGCTAAAGAAAAATTAGAAACTAAATGTAAAAAACGAAATTAAGAATGAAATATAAAGAATAATGAATAAAACATTGTGCGCTATATTAAAAAGCACAGCCAAAATATTGAAAATAAAACAGTTTTTTTTTTTAATTTTTGTTTATTTTCAATTTTCAATTTTTATTATTATCTTATTTAAAATATTTTGTATATATAATGTCATAAGAATGAAACGATAGACGTAAATAAGTATTGAAGAATGCAAAATTTATCTGGGTATTGAATATTTATATCAAATTTTTCATAAATATATTTGATTTTTTTTTTTTGTAAAGGTTATTATTTTTTAAAACATCGAAAAGTAAAACATTGAAATAAGTGACATTTACATCATATTAAAATGTTTATATCGTTATGTGTGTCTTTTGTTGAAATACTTTATAACAATTGATCTGCGATCAAATTTCAAAACAATCGCATATCAATTGAATTGGCCAATTATTGTGATAAAATTACATAAATCCATAAACCAACATTTTCTTTTAACTGAAAGACGTTATGAACATATATTTTCAATTTCTGGAAAAACTTGTTAAATTAATTAAAAATTACTTAAAATCGAATATTATAAAAGTCATAAGTTTAAATTGTTCGAATTCAAAATGATGACCATCACTTTACTAATAAATAACAAATCAACAGCTATTTAGCCTATTTAAAGGTTATTGCCATTGCAATGTTTGCAGCATCAGCATAAATCCAAAGAGAAACTTTAAAACTTACAAATTACGGATTATAAAGAAAATCGCCGTGAAACATATAATAAAACAAAAAAATATTGAATGAAATTTGTATTAATAGCAGTCTTTTAATTTTGTATAACCGGCAAAAATCTTGATGATGTCTATAAAATCTATTATTTTAAACAACCAAAAGCAATACCGAGATTCGATATAAAGAAATATAGTCGCAAACAATGAAATTGATTATTTAAGTTTGCTGCTTTATTAATAACCAACACAATGACTATTAATTAAAATTTTTGTCTGGATACAATTAATGTAATCTTTCAAATAAAACACACACGCAACGTATATAATTTTGTATACAAAGTCAACATGATGTAAAAAAAAAAAAAATATTTTCAAAACAAATAGATGGCAACAATAAATTCCCACTTTAAATTAGATTAGATTGGTTAGTATAACAAGTAGGCATATTGCTTAGTTAGCTTCAAGAAAAATGATTCTTTTTTTCCCATTGCAATTAATTAATGATTAATTATTATTATAATTATTAAATATTAATCTTTATGTACACAAATATTTTATTGTTGTTATTTTATCTTTCTTGTACGAAAATTGTCCTTAATAATAAGTTTTTTTATCTTTTAAATGTTTATTGTTTCCTTAATAATTATATGACCTATCAAAGCGCAATCATGTATTTAAATGAAGTACAAGAATAAGTCTCTTTTTTTTTCAATTGTATTTTGTCAAAAGTATTTTTGTTGAAATTGTCAATTTTAGAAGTAATTTGTGATCATTAAATCCACGTTAATTTATTTATTGCTTAATTTGCCGTTAAAGAATATCTCACTTGTTAATGAAATTATTTGTTTTTGTTTGTTTGTTTTTATTTTTTTTATTTATCAACTTCTTTCCATAAATGGGCAAATGAACTTTCCATTCCAGGAATCAACTTTATTTTAGAACAATATTGTCGCAGCGGTAAACGAGATTCAGAATTTAATCTTAGAAAGAAAAATATGATATTCTTGTACTTCATTCGATTGTAATATCTTTAAAATATGCATTTTTTTTCTCCTCTATTTATAATTATTATACTTTTATTATAATATTAAAACCAGTACAGTATTTTGTTGATGTTGTTTTTAGTTTAAAAATAACCTATTTTTAATGCAACGGAAGGCAACGCAAAATACAAAATTGTTTTTTTTTTTTGTTATTTTATTTGTTACTTTAATTTGATTTCTTTTTTTTATTTTACGAAATCTTTTTTCTTATTGACACGAAAAAAATCACTTTTAAAATCAAATTCATACTAAATTTATGACTCCAATTTAATTATTGTTCCATTCCAATTGTTATTAAAAAAATCTTATCATTAAAAATATAAAATAAACTTTTAAATATCTTTTTCTTAATTTCTAACACAAAATTATAATTATATCGGTTTCTTATCAAAAGAAAAAAAAAAGAAAGAAATTAAAGTAGAAATAGAAAATTAGAAAACGTGAATATTGAAATTAATTAAAAAAAAAAAAGAAAAAAATGAGACATCAAACATTTATTTTTAACTAGAAAATTTAGTTTATTACATTAATGCAATATAATTACTTTTATTGCTAAAGAGAGAATAATATAAGGACCGATGTTTAATTTATTAAATGATTTTAATATTTTTTTTTTTTTGTTTATTCTATGCTCACCTACAATTTGCATTAAAATGTTATCAAATTCACGTGAATCTCATAGAATTTATCGAAATGCAAACTAAAAATAACAGGTCGACAGGTTCTGATGCACACCAATAC
Organism: Catotricha subobsoleta; assembly: GCA_011634745.2. Lineage (NCBI taxonomy): Eukaryota > Metazoa > Arthropoda > Insecta > Diptera > Cecidomyiidae > Catotricha > Catotricha subobsoleta. Next base: position 6,425 of record JAABKK020054993.1, read on the forward strand.
AACAATTTTCGTTGTAAATACTTTAAAATGGTCTTATCAATCATTGGCTTGCTTGAATATTTTAAATTCAAATTTTGCTTATGCATGGTGTCGACATTTTCAAATTCATTTAATTTAATAAATACAAACGTTTGTTAGTTTGGACGTTTAATTCTTTATTTAAAAAAAAAAAAAATAAAAAAAAACTGATCTTCATACCGCACAATAAATCCTAGCACAAATAGATATTAAATATTAATCAAGAGGATAAAATATATGTAGAAAGTAATCGTTTTAAATATTTGTGCATCGTATTGGCATGATTTCAATTGTCAATTGACCACAAATTAAAAACTCTTAATTTCATAAATAATTGCTCTTATTTGAAAGGTGAATATAATTTTATACATTCATTTCAATCAGAAGCAGGTTTTATAAGTAAAAGTAATTCAGAATCTTATGTTCAAAGCCGTAATAATTTTATTGCTTATTACATTTAATATTGTTGCGTTTATGTCTTTCTCATTGTAAATATAGTTCTTCTTCTTCTTCTTCTTTTTTTTTGTTGTATGAAAATAATGTAAATGCGATATTGCACGTTTGTGTATCAAATAAAAGAAAACTTACTATAATTTTGTGTTATTTTTTTTATTAAATGGCGGCACTTTTCAATATAAATATTAATTATAATACACATGAATTATTATTTGCAACTTCTTTTCTCTTCTTCTTCTTCTTCATTTTTTTTTTGTAGTGTTTTTTATTTTTCAACTTTTTTTTTAATTTTTAATTTTTTTCTTTCTTTTCATATAAATATATATTAATTAGTAATAATGTTGATTAATAATTATGGTTTCGTATTTTAAACGAATTTAAATTCAGATTGCTGACAAGATATTTAATGCTGTTTTTGTAGCCGCAAAATGATTATTATTAGGGTAACCTCTGTTTATTTACGTTTTACTTACTGATTGAATTGAATTTTATTTTTAAAACATATCAATTTTACTGGAAATCGTTGTAATGTTTGTAAATAAATAAGAAAAATAAAAACATAGAGCAGATTGAACGCAGATATTAAACAGTTGGATGCAAGCTACCACATTCCAAAATGATAAGCTCACAATGTTTCATATTTGAAAAACTTATACTTGTGGAATTTTTCTTATTTATATATGAAACAGTATTGTGTCACGTGACCAAAAAAAAAAAATCAATCAATCAATCTATCAATCAATCAGTTTCAGAAACTTGTGATTTCTATAATTTTTGATTTCGGAATAATATTTAATCTTATTAAGAAGAAATTCGAACACATCAAAGTATCAATTTTCAATTCAATCAATAAATTTTGACACTAATGTATTTATCGGATGTATTTTCTTTTTGAATGTACAATTTTCTTACAATGAAAAGATGAAAGCTATTTCAACTAATACAGAAATAACAAGACGTTTGTGTTACCGAAAAAATTTTACTGGCCCACAAAAAGCAGCATAAGTGATATTAAATTTATGAAAAAAATATATAAATTGATTCGTTGAGCATTAACTAGAAACGATCAGAAGAAAAAAAAAATGTATTCTAGAATTAAACTCTGCATAATAACCAACAACAACTCCGATTTGATTTCCATTGTTTGTATTTTGTGTTAACTGTATTTGGTGTTGGTGGTTCATTTAATTTATTAAATGTATGCATGAAACTGTTAAAAAATAAAATAAAAGGAAAAATATATTTGCAAGACGGTCGTCGTAACATTAAAAATCCATTTTGTTTCTGATAGTTATCAATTTCTATTTTTTTCTCTCTTTTTTATTTTACTACTTAGTTAATCATAAATTTTAATATAATTTTTAAACTTTCATATTCTTTTTTTGTTTTTTTATTATTAAGTTTTTACTTTTGTGTAGAAAATGACTTTTAATTAATTACTTAATGTTTATGTGGAATAATCTTAATATTTTGTTGTATTTAAAAATTATTTAATTATAATTGTATGTACTGTATCTGGTCTGGTGTTTTTCTTATTGTTTGCTGATCTTGCGAAGATTGGGTTGTAACTTACGACACTTACGACATATTGTGGTTTAACAGATAATTCGTTAATAATTTTTATAAATTTATTCCAAAATATTTATTTGTTGGGTTACAGGTTTTTTTTTTTTTGTTTATTTTTTTGTCATCTAGTAAACATATCATTTAATGTATATATTTGTTGGTGTTTGTTTTTCTTTTATAAACGTAGTTACTGTATTTTGCCAGTGGTCAAATTAAGAGAGAAAAAAATGGCCACATTGTGTCTTATTCATTATCCTCTAATCAGCATTATATTTAAAGCAAAGAATTACAATGAAAATTAAGTATGTATTACACAAAAAAGTAAAATCAAAATAAAAACAAAGAAAAAAACAAAATTCTCGCTCTCTATTATGAATGGTATGGTGTTACGTAAGTAGCAGGAAATAGTCCTTTTCTATTGCCAATTTCACCATTCCACCAATGTTCATCAGATCGATCGGTAACAGTTATAACATCGCCTCGTCGAAAATCTAATTCACCAGATTCTTGTGGCACAAAATCGTATAATGCTTGGACCAATATCTGCAAATAATTATTATTTTTATTTTTATTTTATTTCATTTATGATTTCAAGAAAAATAAAAACGTTTTTCTTCTAATTTATGTTATCAATTTTCAACGTTCTACATACTTCTTCTGGTACCATATCTTTAAGTTTGACATCTTGTGAACGCGATACACTTGCTGTACGATGATATTCCACTAATTCATTTAGTGAATTAAATTTAACCACCCATAAAAAGAATTTTCCTTGTGCGTCACGTAAAACTTTGAAATGTTGAACACCATCAGAACACCTGGATGGAAAAAAAATATAATTTTTCAATTATATTTTAATAAATAAAACTGCAAAATTTCTAAATAATACATTAATTTGATTGATGACGAAAAAAAGGGGAAAATAAAATAGTTAAGATTTGTTCAAAGTGTGACGTTTTTTTTATCAAAATTTCAAGAATTAGGTACTCGTATTCTGTATGCTTTTGCCAAATATCAATTTAACGAAAATGTCAATGTATGATTATTGTCATTCTTTGATCTTTGATAATTCAATTAAAAATAATAATAAAAGGGTTACGGAGAAAATTTAATAAATACTACCTCTTGATTGTAGCTATTCTCAAATATAATGTCTATGTAATTTGACATATATTTCAAAACGAAAGTTTAAAATTTAAAGGAAGATATTATCGTGTTATAAACGAATGCTATACACTAATTCCTGATTGATTACACGAGAAATAAATTTCATTAGCTGAACTGAATAAGTAATTAATAAACGTTAGTGAACCAGAATTTCTGCCTCTCCGTGACGTTTTTTAATCCCATTATTCCTATTTTATAATTTCTTTATAGTTCTTTTAAAACAATATTTACTGAATTACAAATTTTTAAAGATGAATGCAGTAATTTTTGTAAAACTTACTTAACAGATAATGAAAAATCACCAGGACTCGATTCACTGATTCGTATCAGAAATGCACCTTCGTGTTTATTTGATAACAATTTTTCTGCATCCGCTCGTGTTATTCTTCCATAATACCAACTAAATAAACCAAACAACAAATATTATTGGACAAATAAAGCAAAATAATTTAAAAAACAAAAATTGTATAAAATTGTATTATAAAAAAAAGTTGTATATGTATATAAATAGTAAAAAAAAAAAACTTACTCATGACTTTTCATTTCAATGTAATTGCTTGGAATTAAACCTTCCTTTCCATCTAATTCAGCCCTGTACCAATTCATGTCGTCTTCCATATTTAAAATCTATTTTTAATGAGAAATAAAAATCATTATTATTAAGTTATTATATGCTTTTATATTACGTACTACATAAAAAAAAAAAGAATACATATTACAAAAGCGAATGATATGTATACAGAGAGCGAGAGAGCGCTATCGTATAATAAAACAGCGTCTATCATTTCATTCAAAGGAAAAATTTAATATTATGTATAATGTATATCGTATATGGAAGTTTTATAATGGAAACCCTAAGTAGATTAAATAAGTATCACAAAAATTGATTAGTACACCAAACACAAAACAGAAGAAGAAATGATATGATTATGACACACGAGTCAAATATCACACACTTTTCCCACTTTCAATTATTTTTGGGTAGAGATTTTTTTTTGTTTTTCTCATTTTTGTGCAAAATTTTCTCACATTATTATTCATTTCTATTACGGTATAAATGGGTCTCCATGAAAAAAAATTATTTGCATATTTAAACAAAACAAAACAAAACAAAAAATAAATAAAATATGGGTAAATTATTTCAAATCGGGTAGATGAAGAGAGTCGATTATTTTGAATTTTTACACATCCAAAAATGCGTAAAATTAAAAAAAAAAAAAAAATTATCTTCAATTATATGTAAAAGGTCGTTTCATTAATATTATGACCATGAACAGGACCAAGGGAAAAAATGAATTAATTACCAACGCTTATACATTTTTAGGTGATCTTTCTCTAAATTCAATTAAAACACAATTTTGTACGAGGGGTTAATAATACCGTGTATTCCTAGAACCAAATGTGCTGTATTACACGTGTATTATATGTATGTATTATCATGTATTATCGTGTATTATCATGTATTACGTGTATTACAGATTGTTTCATGTATTACCATGTATTA
>JAABKK020055015.1:0-11126 GCA_011634745.2 Catotricha subobsoleta
TTTTTCATGAGGGTTCGGTTCTTTGGGTTCTTAAAATTAAAGGTTCGGTTCTTTAGGTTCGGTTCTGAAAATAAAAATAGAAAGTTCGGTTCTTTGGGTTCGGTTCTAAAATCAAAAAAAGTGAGGTTCTTGGGGTTCGGTTCGGTTCGGCTCGGTTCGGTTCGCCTCTCTGATTTAAACTTAAATAATTACAACTAATGACACGACAAAATAGACATCAGTCATATTTTATCCAATACCTTCTAATAATTATTGTATGATATTGCTGCTTAAATAAAAACAATTAAACATCAACTCACCCATATCTAGTATATGTTTTCATTAATCGGGTAAAATCATTGGTATTAAGGTGGCCTGATGCTTTTAAATAATCCAGGAACTGAAATATTACATATTGTTTGGATGCAGTGTTTCTTGTTTGTCTATATAGAAAATAAATATATATAAGAAGACAATTACACCAAAGTGTGATGGATTCAAATTTCAAATATTGATTCTATGCTACATATTAAGTTTATCGATAAATATATGAATAATCAGGATTGTGACTAACGGCGATAGTTAATATAGTTTTTCAACTATCGCTATCAAAAGAGCATTTACGATACCGATAGTTTAAATCAGTATAAACTATAGATATCAGTATCGAAAATGCATTTTACTGAATCGATAGCGATACCGATAACTGAAAAACTATTTATTTTTTATTAATTTTGGGATACTTGAAATATATATTGATGAAAATTGAACCAACATTGAGATACGTGAATGTTGTTAAAAAAGCGTTTTTTTTTTTTAATTAATTATTTTCCTATAATATTATCGGTATCGGTAATTAAAACTATCGGAAAAATTATCGCCGTTAGCTATCGCCGATGCTTTCAAAACTATCGCGTCACAAGCCTGCAAATTATGCAATTTAAAAAATAATAAGTTTTTAACATACCGAGGTATATCTGGAATCATGATATCATATCTGGAATAAATAATTTATTATAAGCAACTAATTCTTTATTGTATTTATTAAAAAGGAAACAAGAAGAAGAAAAATATCCAATATTATTATATTATATTATTCAATAAATATGACATTGCTGGGAAGTTTAACGTTTTCTGGTTGCGAACAAAATTAATGAATATTATATTATTATTTCACTTTATTTTTCATTTTTTAATATAGACAAAGTATAAATTATTTCTATCATAACACACTAATTTTTGCAGTAAGAAAATGACTCGTATTTCAAAATCCAAAAACAGAAGAAACTTATTGCAAAATCCAAAAAAAAAAATCGCTCTTATTCAAGTTTATATGAAAAGTTCAGTGCATTTTCTACTAAGAGCGATTTTTTTCAAATACGATGCAGGAGGTACAGGTACGATAATGGTGCCAACTACAAAAAGATGCGCTATACTTACGCGAATTTCTAAAGCGGCGCGAATTCTCCATACAAAATAATTTGCATGAGTAAAATTTTGTATGAAGTTATGTCAAAAATTCGCGCCGCTTGACGAAATTCGCGTAAGTATGTTTTAGCCTTTAAAGTATGCATGAATTTTTCAGAGGAACTTTATTGATTTTAGAAGAAAAAATCCATAAAATCATGAAATTAACTTACACAATCCATCTTTCATATTTTTCGAGAGCACTTCTAAATTTCTCGTTATCATCGGCAGTGGTTCTATTTGCATAAAAAAAAAATATTTAAATTTATCATATTTTTAAAAAAATCTCAAAAAATTTCGAATTAAAAACAAATGTATGTTTCACAAAGTAATTTATAACATCGGACGACGATAAATCATCCATCATATAACTTTTGAACTCGCACGGCGATATAACCTTATAATCTAATTTTTAACAACTTTATACTTATAAAGTTATTATAAAGTATTGTGTCATAAGTTGATAAGTTATTGTCATGATACTATAACAAAAGGTATGCCCACGCGCAGATCTATTGACCTCTCTTTCTATTTTTTATATGAAAATGAAGTCCGCAGTGACGTCACTGATGTGGACATGTGTTATTACACAAATAGAAAAGAGATGAATTACTACATGCGCAAACAGAACCAAAAATGAAACTCGTATTGAGCATGCCTTGTGTTATAGTATCATGAGTTATTGTGACGTAAATTTAAAGAAGTTTAAGAAATCATAGAGTATACTTAAATAAAGTACTCCTAAATCAAAATTTGAATTTAAATTAGGTACTATACGATTTCTTAAACTACAAGAAACGTAGCGCAAGTCATATCCGCTTCCTCTTTGCTATGGACATCCTATATTCAACTTAAATAAGGCATTATTTGTTTTTGGCATATATAGTATATAAAACAGACATATTAAATACAAAAATTGGCATTTATCCCAGCTAACATTAAACCATTGAAGAATATCAGTAGAAAATGCTATGGTGCAAAAGTTGTTCAACTCATGAATATCAGCTCATGCAGTGAAATAGATGCACAACTGTCTGTTTTGTAAGAGTTGTGCAAGAGCTCTTGCATTGCAACTGTTGTAAAACAGTTGTGCATTCTCTTTCTGCAACAGCTCTTGTAAAATTTTTGCTGGGATCTATTATGCCACGTTTCCATCATTCTGTTAAATATCATTATTTCATTGTTTGAATAGTTCCCCCCCTAGAGTCAAGCAAGAAGCAATATATATAATAAAATTATTAATTTAATCAATAAATGATGTCTTTCAGTATTAAAAAATTGATGTACTTTTCATATTTTTAAAATAAATTAGATGTAATTCGTAGCACTAATTGACAAATCTTTTTTAATTCAGTTACGCTTTATATTTTTAAATATTGATTTTAAAAATGCAAAAATTTGTCGTTTTATTTCGTTTTTGCACATCTGTCACAAAAATTGCTGATTGTATGGAGAGAGAAGGGATATTTTCTACCAAATCAAATCAAATTTCCTACTAAAGCTTCGTGTCGTGCCGAAGTTACTTTTAAATGCAAATTTGACTAGTTAATTAACAATAGTTAGCAAAATTAAATAGATAGGATTGCTTGTAATTACCTCTAATTTATTCTGAGTATGAAAAAAGTAGGTACTAAGAAAACTGAATGACCTCATTTCTGTATTAAAAGAGGCTAATTTATTTAATTTTAATATGCCAATTTTAGTACACAATATGCCAAAAATAAATGGAGCCCTTAAATAATACATATTAAATCAGTACAAACTTATTAGTGAGATAATAATGCCCAATAATCACATCTTTGTGAGTAAAATCAATACGATAATCATTGTATAAATATGCATATTTTTCATCCGTAACTGCTGCTTTGAATCTAAACCAATGGAGAAAAAAAATTGTGTTACAAAGATAAAATGAAATTTTACTAATAAAATCAAGAAATAATCTTCATCAAAGTTTACGAGATCAGAGGACATCAATATGGATTTAGTAATCAATTAACTGTCTTAAGCCTAGCATACACTAGGAATTTTATTGTATTGAGAGTACATCCACTAGTCGAAAATTGGACAAGAAGCTAGCTTGTGTGTCAAAGGCTTTAAGAATAATACATAATATTAGTGTAGTATGTACAATGTACAATGTACATGAGTTGTTACGGAGAAACCATCAATTATCGACCGCCATTTATTTTTATAGCCGCAAAATTTCATGAACAAGAATTTGACAGAATGTGATATAAAAGATTTTATCGCTTCTAAAGGTAAATAAATAGTTTCCAAAAAAATTAATATGAAAACTATTTTCATTCTTTTATGGATTCATAAAATGAGAACTATTTATTTTAAATTAAATTTTAAAGTTATTTCGAAATTATATAAGTTAACTTTAAGTATGCAAAACATAAACCAACAAAATTGAATCAATAGGAATGGGTAAGAGAAAGGACAACTTACTTTTCTCTGCGTGTATCAAATCTGTGAGTAAAAAGCAGTTTTAGAATAAATAAAATCAAACAATTGTACATTTACTGTACAACAGGGCTTGAGTAACGCTAGCCTAAAAACTGTTCCAAATCTTAAAAGAAGTATATAAGGTTTTAGTATCTTTTAGTACTTTTTAGTAATCGGAAGTACTCAACATGTTGTACTTAATTTAGTACTTAAGTTTGTACACATTTTGAGACTAAAGAAGACGTGATTTAGTGCCCTTGTAGTACTAAATCTTAGTTATGATTCCAATTATTTTATATTGAGTTCTAAAATTACAAATCCCGTGTAGATCTTTTAACACAAGGAGGGACGTACTAAATCCAAAAATATATTATTTCTAGTTTTTTTGAAGGGTAATAAAAGTATACCACTTTAGTTTTAAATTTAGCACACGTTAAATACGTATGGTCGAGTGTACTAATAAGTCACTTTTACACTACGTACACACTAGATGATAATCATAGTATAATTATCATACCCTAAGTTAATCATCGTGTGTGTCCGCGTAATGGTCCATTAAAAGTATGATTATCTTAGGGTATGATAATCATAGTTCTTTGGTATGATTATCATACATGGTATAACAACTATGAGGTATAATATACTCACCGACGCATTTTCGACTTGTTCTGCGCACGTGCAAATATCTCAGAATTTTGTTGGAAAAATTAAAAAACTGCTTAAGCCGTTAGATAGGAAATCAATCCCAAGGAATCCATTTTTTATACTCTTGAAGCTGTCAGCCCGCCCGTTGAGGTCGCTGTAGTACAATTTTTTTTACAATATATTTTTTTTGTACTGTAGCGACCTCAGCCTGAGAATTTCGAAAGTATTAAAAATGGATTCCTTACGGGTGGTTTCCTATGAGTTGGCTTAAGCAGTTTTTTCATTTTTCTCAAAATATTCCGAGATATTTGCAATTGTAACTTTTAATTTGACTGTCAAATGGAGACCTTTCTGAAATATTTACATGCAAAAAGGTCTCTTCTTGACAGCTAAAGTAAAACATGAGCTGCGCAATGTCATACCTAATAGTTGTTATACCATGATTATCATAGCACAATTAACTTGCACGACTTATTTGCTATTGCCATTTAATACTTCTTGGATTAGCCGTTGTTTTGCATATAAATTTGTGGTGGCGCCACTCTTGATTTTTGGAAAACAAAGCATGCAGCGCTATTCAAAATGTATGAAAGTGAAAAGTTAGCCAAACCGTAAACTAATTTTCAGAATCGTTCTATTGTGCATATGCGTACATTAAATGACCAAGAAAACCTATTTTTTAATAAATCGCTCCTTAAGTGTATACGCAAACTATGATTATCATACCCAATGATAATCATTCATACTATGATTATCATTGTAGTGTATACGTAGTGTTAGATATCGTAAATAATCGAGATTGTTCGAGATATTAAAAAAACATTCCGGGTCCTAAAAAGTACTAAAACTCTGAACAGAGAAAACAAAATAGTAAAACCTACTAAATTATAGTACGGTTTTAATAATACATTAATAAATACATTCTAACAAAATAGATTGAACGGGTGGGTCATTAGGTCGTTATCCCATATAGAAAGATGTCGTGGGAATTTATGATGAGAATTTATCATGCGAATTAGCGTAATTTCTAAACGGTTGCTCGTACAGAAAAATAACATGAAATGAAACCTCACTTATTTTTAGAGACGAACATTCTCAAAGCTTCTCTGTACGATCCACCGTTTAGAAGTTATATGAGAGAAATGTTCGTCTCTAAAAATATTTCGTGTTATTTTTTGTACGAGCAACCGTTTAGAAATTATGCCAATTCGCCTGATAAATTCTCATGATAAATTCTCACGATATCTTTCTATATGGGATAACGACCTTATGATAAAGCATTTAATTAAAGTTATGATGATTAACCAAAAATGATATAGGTACTTATATTTGCGCTATTAAATTAAAATTCCCTCTACAATTTTCGAGTTAGTGTTAGTGCCATGTAAAATACACCATGTTCCGATAGTTCTTATCATTTATCAATTTTTTTTCATTCTTTTAATACAAATCAATCGTGAGTATGTTTGTTAAACATCAGGGGCCAGATTCCATAACTTAGATTTCTCGAAATTTCGACAAATTTGTCTAATTTATGAGAAAGTCTGATTCCGTAATGGTCTAACTCTCATATTTCGACTTACGAGTTGCGACAACTCGAAATTTGTTTTCCGGAATTTCGAGTTTTTTATTCCATAATTTAATTCAATATTGAAATAAGTGGTGCCATATGAAGTCGTAAATTATAGTCGTGATCTAGTACAAAATTTCGAGAAATCTAAGTTATGGAATCTGGCCCCAGTTAAATTCTGAGTGCATTCCATAAAAAATGTTCAAATTACTCACTCATCTTTTACATATTCTCGAAAGATTTCAAAAACTTGAGCTTTTGTATTTCGTCTATTTTGAAAAAAAAAAATTATAATCAGAATATTAAGATAATAAGAAAATTTTAAGATTTTGTTTTTTATTCTTTGATTGAATGTTACAAACTTATACGAGGTAACACAATGGAATCTAATATTTTTTAGTTATTTATTTAATATCATAAAGATACTTACGTTTCAGCCGGTAGGTTATAGTGTAATACAACCACTTGCAAATGATGAAACAGCGTAAGATAATTATAAGGATAGTGCCAATATTTACCTTCCTTAACACAATATGTAGCAGTCCAATCGCTCTCTTTGCAGTAGGTCTCTCGACTTTAAATTCCAATAATAATTCAAAATTAGTGAGCATTTAAGATAAATTCATTAGTCTCAATTTAACAAAAAAATACAAATATATATTCTACTTACATATTAATTAATACCTCATACCTTTTAAATGAAAATACTATATTTTTATTATTGATACAAATGTATTTTTTTTGTAAAAGAATTACGTTTAACAATAGCTTAAGGCCTCTCATTTTTATAATTAAAAGCCGGATTGAATAAAGCTTTTCAACACCAATGGCAAACAGAAAAAAATTCGGAATAATTAGCGTTGGGTACAGATATCACTTATTTGATGATCATATCTTAACTTAGATCATCTATAGAAACTGGATATTAAGGATACACGTTATGAACCCTTTGATAATTTTTTTTATTATTTTAAATTATAAAATAATTTTTTATTAATTTAATTGATCAATAATTATTAAAATTGCTTATTTCTAAGAAAAAAAAAAACAGATCTGATTTTTTCTTTTAAGAAAGTTAATGTGATGTAGATCGTGATATGATTCCATTTTTAAATCATTCATATACCACATTGCGATCGTGTTAATTTTGTGATTTATATTATTGAAATAAACGTTATTTAATATAAATTAACATCCAGGATGGTATAAAATATTAGCAACCATGTTTCTAATGCAATTTATTAGCCATATCCCATATGTTTTATTATAGTCTGCCGAATTATATTGAATAGGTTAAACGTTCGAATTTAAATTGGATAAACTGCAGATTAATCGAAGAACCTACACCGAATAATGAAATTATTGTAATGCTACTCCTAATCTCCGGTTTGAATAATGATACAATTGAAATATTTTTAATTCATCAACTATCAACAAATAATAATAATACAGCAATTATATATGATGAGTTAAAATAAAAATATAATTACTTTTCTTGTAAGAATTTATTAGTAGCTGAGGCCACTCTGGCCTTTGCCGTTAACCTGTTATTTGATAATTAAATTAATTAAGTATTTAAATTAAATGTAGTATGAAATAAGAAAACGCTTGTGAATGGAATTTGCTTGTGCTTGATTTAGGAATTTTATACCAACTTTATGCCATTGCTGTCTTTCTGGTCAACTAATGCTTCAAATGCGTTGATAATTGTCACTTTTTCATCAGGTGGAATATTTTTTAAAAATCGTATGTTTTCGTCGGCCCTTTGAAAAGAAAAAAATGATATTAATTTTTATTTTATTCGCAACAATTAAATAAATAGTTATAAATAACTTACCTTGCCATTATGTAACCAAATCTATGAAATTAAAAAAGAATTTAATAAAATATTAGTAAAATATTTTAGTTATTGGAGAATGATTTTAAGTAAATTTTACTGGAGTATGGAGTTGGTACACTAATAAGCATTTCTTAGCATCGAATATGTTTTATTGTTCAAAAGAAGAAATAAATTTTACATAAAATATATTCAAAATGAGCTTAATTGTCTAAGATTCTTATTACTGGTTTAATATGGAACAATGTAAGAATAAAAGAAGAAAATTTTGATAATAAATAGACGAATTATAGAACTCAGCAATATTCCTATCAAACTTAAGGCATTAATTACTAATTAGACTTCCTTGATTTAAAAACTAATTAGAAATAAAAGATATTTTTTTAAAACAAATTTGAAAAAAAATGTATAATGGCATAAAAAAATGCCATGGGAACTTAACTTTTCGAAAAACGTGTTTATTCTGGGGCAGTCTAACGAATATTACGAATTACAAATTACGAATTACGAATATATCGAAACGTTTACTCCATAGTAATGATGAAAAACACACGTCACACAAACTAATTCAATAAATGTAATAATAAACAAACTCTTCTTGGACGCTCCATAGATTAGAGGCTAACGCAACCGACCGGTAATCGGGAGATCATGAGTTCAAGTCTCACTGTAGGTTGAATTTTTTACATAAAACAATTCTGTCTAAATTTGTGTTTTGTTTTTCTTGACTTCAATTACACAATTACGAATTGTTTTATTCGGATTTTTGAAATATTCGTATAATTCGCCTTATTCGAATATTATTTAAGTATTTGAATAATATACCCACAAACCGAATATTCGAATATCAATTTTATCAAATAATCCCAGCCTTAGTATACACACTTAACGACTACTTTTTATTACATACAATTAATTGTTCACAGAATAATTAGCCACCTTTGATATAATTGCATGTTTTTCATATGAATAAATAAATAGCAAACCTTTTATTGATGTGTTTCTCAACTACTAAAATTGCCCTCTCATGCTCATTTCTTCCTCTATTTTATAAGAAAATGAAAAAATACATAAAACATAATATTTTTTATTATTTGATATTATTTGTATAATAATTAATTAATTTCACTAACGTTTTAGCCAAAGCAAAATTATTGCAAACTTCAACTTCATCCTCTTTAGTGATTGTTATATAGCTGGGATAGATACTGTTCCTTTAAAATATTATATAAATCATGAAAAATTATTTTTAGAACTTAAAAAAAAATATAAAATTAAAAATATATTTGCATTTGGACGTACCATTTACGTGCACCAGCGTACCTTCAAAACAGAAACAAAAGTTCGTTATTATATTCATTATAAATTTTTGATATACAATAAATAAATAAATAAAATAAACTTTTTTTAATTATTTGCAGTGAATCAATTTTAGTACCTATAGACTATTTAAATTAGATGTGATTTATAAATATTGCACTCCATGAAAAATGTAATATTGTTTTATTTATTATCCATCTCAAACGGTCCAATATAGTTATTAAGAAACTGGAATAAAACAAGTTTTTACACCTTTGACCGGGACCGTGAGTTTTTGAAAATAAATGACATCATCGATGTGTTGTAGCGCCCACAAAGTGGATTTTTTTTTTATTTTACCTCAACTTTTATTCTTACCTTGCGTTTTTATTTACTTTAGAAAAAAAACCGCGAGATAAAAAAAATCTTGAAGTAAAGAAAAACAAGCTACCAATGGATTGGTACACGACTTCAATTGCCAAATCATCTTTGATTTTTTTTTTTTTTTTTTTAAATGAAGTAAAAATGGAAACGGAAAAAAACAACAAAGGAGTGCTATAAAATATGTCATATTACTCTAAAAATCTCTCTGGAAATACTAATTGTCACCGTACATAATCAGAAATTATTGTAATATAAAGTATATAGAAAAGTGTATTAAATGCTTACCAAGCCAATATTTTAACGTACCTATATTACATTCGGAACCAACACAAAAATGAAAACATTCAATTAGTATATTACATTTTTGGTTGTTATTAGCTTTGAAAGAAGTGTATAGTGTTAAGTATAGTTCAGTCTTTTGATGATCTACATCTCTGATCCATTTAGGTAATAAAGTGTTGATCTTATCTTAGAAGTAGCAGTCGAAGTTGAATTATTAGTTTTTAACAAAAAGGATTCATCTCATAATAAACATAACACAAAGGAAATTATTTTTTATCAGTGTGGCTTCTATAAACAATTAAAAAAAATAGTGTCGACTAAATTAATGTGTAAACTAAATCTGACAAAAACCCCTTAACGGCGTAAAAGTGACGCAAGTAACTCGTCCAAAAAGAGTGATATCATTTTTGGTGACGCTGTATGGCAAAATAAGATTGAAAAGTAGAAAAAAAAAAGTTAAATAAAAAAATTGCGTGTTGCGATGTCAATGGACAAATAAACGTTACAAAAAAAATATCGGTGCAACACGCAATTTTTGTATTTAATTTTTTTTTTCTACTTTTCAATCTCATTTTGCCATACAGCGTCACCAAAAATGATATCACTCTTTTTGGACGAGTTACTTGCGCCACTTTTACGCCGTTAAGGGGTTTTTGTCAGATATTACTTATTTTGGAAATCATGATTTTTCTGTAGACATAACGTTTTTTTTTTCTTCGATTTTTTCAATTTTTTCCTGGTCTCTAACTCGGGAAATATGCGTTTAAACGCAAAATATAATATTTAAAATTATCTTAGAATTGCCTGTAGAACATTTCGTTCATACATCACTTTTCGATTGGAGCAACTTTTTAGTTGTTTTTTTTTCGATTTTTTCAATTCTTCTCCGGTCTCTAATTCGGAAAATATGCATTTATAGGCAAAATGGTAATATATAAAATTCTCTTAGAATTGTCTGTAGAACATTTCGTTCATACATCACTTTTCGATTGGAGCAACTTTTTGGTTTTTTTTTTCAGTAATTTTTCCACCTTTAAACCCAATTTTCTCGGAAAAACTAGTTTTCCCAGAAAAACCATGTAAGGAAACTATGTCTTATCTGAGGTCCTCTACCTACCCTCAAAATTTGCCACACATCGTTGGAGCCGTTTTCGAGATCCCCTATCTCGCCAATGTTAAATTTTAACAAATTTTGTTATATATGGTAACAGA
>JAABKK020055022.1:0-11126 GCA_011634745.2 Catotricha subobsoleta
AGCCACCTTTTTACGTGACTAAATTGAATTTAGCCTAGATTTAGCAAATAATTATGAATTGAGAAACAGCCATATAATATGTTTAGTGTTATAAGGTTTTCTTTTTGTCGCCTTTTGTTTTTAATCGTTCCCACATTTATCAAAATCGATAAAAACTCATTGGCATATACCTACAATATTTTGTGTTCGCCGTACTCAGCCAAGTACTTGGAGTACGCCTTGAACCGGCTCTCTGTTAATATCATATACGTATAAATTGATCGAACCCTCATTACTTTAATGTAAACTAAAACTTTCACATAATTCGAGTCCGTAATAAGAAAATGATATAATCATTTGTGCCACTACAACCCTAAATAGATCTTAACTTCTTTTACGATTCCTTTGTCATCCTTGTAAATTTCTGACTCGAACGCCGCTAGAACGGTTTTTATCTTCCTACATTCTTGCTATGTGTTTTACCCATTTTGAAGTCTATTATTACGACGATGGCAAGGTTCATCAAAAAGCTATTTCATTTTCATAATTCCGTGATAAAAATCAAATTGAACGAAAAAATTCGCGTATAGAGTGAACTTTTTTTTTGTTGATACATTTAACCGTTTTAATTTTTTTTTTTTTTTATTAGCTTCTATTAAAGTAGGGACGTTGAATTAATATCAAATTTTTCATTTAAGATAAAATAATTTTTAATATTACGCAATATTAATTCATGTTTTTAAGTTAATAGTAAGAAATATTTTGTTTTTAATAAATCATAGAAAAACTGACATTCACACATGTTTTTGTCACCACTCACAACAGAAAAGAAAACAAAATAAAAATGTTTCAAAAGAAGTTTTCTTTATACTTCAATGGAGCATATAGACGCAGACAACAATCGATGAGAACTTAAAAGAATAAGACGAAAAAATGTACAAAAAAAAAAATATAATACAAAAATCTATTTTTAAAAATATCATTAAAATCTTAATTATCGATTGTCTTGAATTCTAAACATTAATTAAAATACGGTAGCAGAGTTTCGCCATACAATAAACAAAAAAAAATCGTCGCTAAACGAAAATTATACTTACGTATATTACGGTAGAAAGTAATTCAGTATAACATAACGCAAGCCGCACACACACATCACTTGTCGCGTGCAAAGTACAAGACGATACTAAAGTCTCAACCAAGTTAACTAGATGGTAGGCGGCCGCAGCATTAAAAAAGAGTCACGACGCGATGAGTTGGGACGGTAAGCACCACAACGAATTATTAAAATGTTGAATTTAACTAAAAAAAAAAAGCAGCAACAGCGAAAACAGTTATACATATTATGTAATCATTGGTGTAGATAATAAATATGTTTATATTGTGGATTTGGTTTATATTGAGAAATATGCGGTTTCTACGCGATATATCGATATACAATTACGCTTTGAACAAAAATTCGGTTGTTGTAATTATAAAATTGAGTTGTTTTTTTTTTCAGATGGATATAAAAGTTGGAGAAGAGAGACATTTTGAAGCGCACACGCAGTTCATTAGTACTATTATTATTTTATTCATGACTGGGATGACCATTATACACAATAAAATTTAGGGGGCCAGCGTCAATATCAGTTAAATATAACAACATTCAGAGATAGATAGATAGGGTTCTCTGGAGGTTTATATACCTATTATTTAGAAAGAAAAAAAAATAACAACTTTTCACATAAAATTCTAATGAAAAAAAAAACTCCATACGAAATTTTTGTTCCTAAAACGCATGAATAATTTTTACAGTTTTATATTGTACGAAAATGAACAAATATTTTTTGTTATTGTATTAAGTATTTACTAAATTTTATATTTTAAGAGTCGACATATATTTAAAAGGGATCATTTTAGCATTTGATATGTATATTCAACAACTGATAACTTATTATTCAAAGTAAATACATATAATGCGAGCTAATTATTTATAATAAATACAGTTCCTAACGAGAAAAAAAAAGTACATTGTAATGTAATATTCATGCATACACAAAACATTACCATGGAATATATTTATATATCCACAGAATAACAATAAAATTATGTCATAATAAGAGATAGTAAAACTTAAGTATAGCATATTATAATGCCGTGTCTTCGCTGCCATGGGATATTACATTACATTCTTCCAGAGAGGCGAACCGAACCGAACCAAACCGAACCGAACCTCAAGAACCTTACTTTTTTCGATTTTAGAACCGAACCCAAAGAACCGACCTCCTTTTTTTATTTTCAGAACCGAACCTTTAATTTTAAGAACCCAAAGAACCGAAACCTTATAAAAAAAAAAATTTTGAGCAATTTATACTAAAAATTGGCAAGCTGAACCAAACCGAACCGAACCCCAAGAACCTCACTTTTTTCACTTTTAGAACCGAACCCTTAAATTTAATTTTCAGAACCGAACCCAAAAAACCGAACCCTGCTTTTCACATTTCAAGAACCGAACCCTCAAAAATGGAAAAGGTTCGCCTCTCTGCATTCTTCTTTCTTTCTTCGTTAGAGGTATAGCTGATTAATATCTATGGAAAATTAATTTATTATATTGTATCAATCAATATTTTTGTGCATAAATCATCTTAAAATATTCATTTATTAAGTTCGCAAATTGAACTCTACTTACTTTTTTGTGATTTAACAATAGAACGCTCGAAATCAATTAAATATTTTTCCAAACTATCGTTACGCGAATCCACTTCAGCAAAATTTCATTCAAAACAAATATTCTACGACTTTCTTATTTTCGATATTTGAATTTTAAAATATAGTTTCAATACGACACAACTAATAAAATATTTATTTTCAAATTTGTTTACAATTTAGTTTTATCGTGAATACTCGCCGTATGTATAACTACTTATGTAGTGGATGTGGATTGAATATATATCGCGTTATTTGGTTGTACAGATTGTTTATAATTTATATAAATGTAAATAATAAATGATATTAACGAAAATGTATAAATAATAAAAAATTTAAGTAGATTTTTAATTTAACCAAAGAATATGTACATACATATTCTTTGATTTAACCATTCATATACGATTTGTTTAATGTTGTGTTGTATCGATGAGCGTGGATTTAAAATGAATCCCAGCAAGCAAACAAAGTCTTCACAATGGTCTGAACTAAAGACGTTGAAAGACATTAAAATTACTGCACTAATTTAACTTGAAAATATCTTAGAGACATAAGCGCCGACTACTGCCGTGCTAAAAGGCTCGAGCCCAGAGATCAGTCGGGTATCCGAAATACCGAAATTCTCGTTAAAAAAATGTATGAAAATAATAATAATGAAAATGGTCACATTTGAAATATCAGGTATGACTTGATTCAACGCGACCGACCCGAACCAACCCGACCGACCCGGTCGGATCAAGTTCGAGTCTAACCCGACCCGAATTTCGGTAATTTCGAATACCCGAGTGATCTCTGCTCGAGCCCATGTACTCAAATCGAAAGCATTAAAATATATCAATTAGCTAGCCCCTGGCCATATTCTAGTTTATTTCGTTTAAAATGTTAAAATGATAAATCTAACATTATCATTTTATCGATGCAATGTTCACTTGCTAAATTAGTAGACGTTAAAAAATTTATCATTTTATCGAAAAAAATCGGTATTTTAACAATGTTTTACGATAAAAATGATCGATTTTGACAAATTGGTATTCTAATTTGAAATCGATTTATGAATTATCGCCGCGAGATTAGAATACCGATTCCTTAAAATCGTTAATTTTTAACGTTTTATCATTTTATCACTTTATCATAACATGATTAGAATATAAGTAGTTGCTGTACTTAAATCAAAAATGTTCGATAAATGTTAGCTCCTTATATTAACCGCATTAAATGTTTGAATTATCCCCTGTATTCTAACAACGGAAGAAGACTTTTATGCTCATAAAGTTATTTATTTTTGAATTACGGAATGAAGAAATCTTTTTTTGTGCTCATGAAAAATATTTTTACCCTGTAGATTTTTTGCAAAAGTCGGTGCCTATGCTTAGAGACTTAGAAATATTCAGGAGACATCTTGTGACAACATCCCTGCTATACATATAGTTGTATAGTTGTATCTTATCAATATTTTGTTATTATATATTTAAAATTATTAGAATTAAAAAAAATAAAAATCTTACAATTATTCATTTCACATACGGTCTAGGTTTGCGTATCATTTTGTAATAAAAAAAAAAGAAGTAAAAACGCAATATTTGTATAAGTAAGTACTTCATATAGAAGAATTCATCTATTCTTTATATAAGCGCGATAGACTAAATGAATTAAATGACACAATAGATCGTCAAGTTTAAGCTGCAGCTATACTTAGATGGGTGACCGCAAAAGTATCTTTAGTAAATAGTCTTCAAGACATCTCAAATATATTGCTGAGATTATCTCCTAAATATTCACATTTCAGATACAATAACTTGAAGACACGCAGGAGACATTAAATGTTTGCTGGGATACGTTTGAATATCGGTTACCAAACTATTGAATATAATATATGATTCTTAATACACACAAGTTAAATCAATAAACTTCTACACTGATGGAAAAACATTTTATTTTTTTCTTCTTAGAAATTAAAAGAACGGATTAAAATCAAATAGACAAAATATATGAGTACGTTTAGTATCAAGTCGCGGCATGTCCATTCCATTCCAGTCGTTTTCGAGATAATCACGAAAAACTGTTTAGGAGATTTCTGCTCGACATACAGTTTTGAAAATTTCTACAAAAATTGTTCAAAATATTAGAAAATAATAATAAACCAAAAATTTAAAAAGTTTCGAATATACATTTAATTATGTTGATTAGAGATATGGACAAGGATATATATGTTACGTTTGAACAAATTTAAATAATTAAAAAAAAAACGATATTTTTCGGTTTCATCCCTCATAACTCATAATTACGTAATAATTAATGAATTTGTCCAACATATAATGGCTAATATGTCGGTTAAGTCTGCCTTTAGGTGATCCAGTATAGACATGTCGCGTTTTGAATTTTGATCTCAACCTCTGTATTTGGAAATTAATTGTTCTGACAGTTTTTAGAAATTAAATATAATATGATTACTTACATATTTCGATTCATTCAGCGCCGCTTAACTCAGAAAATATGTAATATTTGATTTGCGGGAATGCTACGCGAGTATATGTAAGTAAAATAGACATTTTTGCATTTAGAAAGTTCTACTAATTCGCTTTATCGTCAAGCGGTGCCTGAGCATATACAAAACAAATATAGGAAATTCTTAGAACCGAAATTATTATTTTCCAATTATTATTATCAAACATAAATCTTCAAAGAACATCAATTTATTTGTACTTAACTTAAAGTTGAGTAAAACCAATGAGTCATAACCATAACTATGTATATAATATTCCGCATAGATTTCTATTCAGAGCACTAAAATATCAAATTTGGTTTATTCTCCGACATAAACATTATGAGAATATCAATATTTGTGGTTTTTCGGTTTAAATCTGAATATTCAATTTAACTTCAGTTGAATTTCAACATTACATAATAATACTGTATACATATTTTTGTCTGTGGGGACCATTGGTTTCTCATGAATTAGTATTCACATGGGTTTCCATTTGATTTTCATATTGCAAAAAAAAAACCACAACAAAGATATATATACATTCGCAATTCTATATCCAGACAATTATACCATTTAACAAATTGTATTGAATTAGGTTTTAATAACGTTACATAAGTATATTGATTAGATATCATCATTAGGTATAAGCTGTTTTCGTGTATCAATGTTATATACATACGATATATTCTATTCAAAATCTACTTTGTACTTGTTAACACAAAATACACAAATATTCTAATGGGCGGTTTTCGTTTAATCATTTGCAATACGATTTTATTATCCTGTAAAGTTGCTTGGAACTTCAGTTTCACGAGTTTCCATAAAATTTAGATCAAAAATAAATCCAGACTTAGGAACTTCAAACAGAGCTGTGATCAATTAATTGCAGAGAAGGAAAAACGTTTTCAAGAATTTAATTTTACTTATATTATTTGAAAGCAGACAGCATTTATGCGATTTAAAATAACTAAATTGGTATTGGCGGTTTTCGGTTTGGATTCAAAGTATACTGAATCATTATTGGTTTTCGAAATACATAATACCGAATGTAAGCCTCTATATTTGTTCAGTTCGTCTATTCGACTGTATGTTTGTAATTATGTGGTGGAAGAGGTCATGAATTTTTTTTTGTTCATTCCGAATTTTCTCAAGATTTACTGAACTCATCGAAACCAAATCATATATATTTTTACTAGCACTAATATACAACCAAATTTCCTGACTTTTACCAGAGTTTTTCCTACGATACTAAATTTCCTGAGTTTTTACTAGAGCTGTTAATAAAAACCGGATTTTCGTTATCCGGATTTTGAAAGTACGGATATCCGGATATTATCAAAAAAAATAATACGGATGGACGGTTTTTCCGGTTTTCGGATTTAAAAGATTTTACAGATATTGACGGTTTCACGGATTACGACGGTTTTAAGAAAATAAAAAAAATACAAAATATTTTTTTTATTAAGCATTTATTTTATAATTAAAAGAAAGAAATAGATTTATATTTGTTCAGACTTGCGTAATAATTTGTCCTTTTTTATATTTATCATATTTCTTTATGGACTGTACAGTAAGGAGTATCGAAAAATGGGTCAAAAACCAAAAAAAGAGATTTTCGATTGGCCTTAAAGATTTTTCATGGCCAAATTAAAAAAAAAATTGGCATCTTTACTTTTTTTAAAAAAATTAACCCTGAGTGTCGCAGCCGGGTTGAAATTTTAACCCTCTCATACAATAACAAGAAAAAAAAATAAAAAAAATAAAAATATATAATGATGCAAAAAGTTTATTTTACAAAAGTTATCTTTCATTATCTATTCATCTTTGAAAAAAATTAAAAACGTAGAAAATATTGCCCATAAACCACGAAAAACGACGAAAATGAAAAAAATCTCGAAAAAATCAACCTTTTTTGCGATATTTTCTACGTTTTTATTTTTTTTCAAAAATGAATGAAACTTGAACCCTCAATTTTTCAGATATATTGACGGTTTTGCGGATATTGACGGTTTTACGAATACTGACGGTTTTGCACGGTTTTTCCGGATTTTCAAATTTGCGGATATCGGTTTTCGGATAATTTGAAACCGGATATTTTCAATACGGATATCCGGTTTTCAATTTTGACGAATAATAACAGTTCTAGTTTTTACTGAATTTCATGATTTTTTCCTGGCGTATACACCCTGCCTAATGGTACGTCAAAGACCTAAATTCAACCAGAAAATCGTGAGAAAAAATTAAGTATTTTCCAAATAGGTTAAGTGAGAAATTTGTGACTAACTAATGTCAATAAATATAATGAAAAAAAAAAATTATATAAAGTACTTATTAGTAATCCATTGGCAGTTAGTTTTACTTCATTTTCTTTTTGAAAAAAAAAACAAATCAAGTAAGTACTTACTTGGTGGTTTGAAAATTTTACAATTTTTACAAAAATGAAGACGTGTTCCAATCTGTTGGCAGCTTGTTGTTTTAAACAAAACACCTTTTTTGGGAGTTAGAACGCTTTGTAAAAACTTGCAGTAGGGCACAGCTACTGAGGTATAAATTACAAGTGGGTTACACAAATCTTACACAATATCATAAATTAATTTCAATATAAAATTAAAAAATACCTCGACAATATTCAATATTCTTTGTGCCAATTAAATTGTTCAATTAACAAGGTTTCTATTTCTAGAATAAATTTTCTAATTAAGATCTATTAGATATATTTCACATAACACTTTTCACTTGGTTAAGTTAACGCTTGCGGTTTCTCTGCAACACTATCTCTTTTTACTACATGATGATGTCCGTGTATTTAATGCTGCATTTTCTATTTACATAGTTATATATACGATGTCATCTATTGAAAGATAAAACGATATGAGGTAAAACATATCAAAACACAAACATATAGCCCCAATCCAACCCACATTGTCATAAAATAATGGTGGTTTGAGGCAGAGCGGATTGTTGCTGGCTGTAATAAAATGTTTAATTTTCTAATAAAAATCATATTATTTTCTTCATTCTGTATGAAATATTATAACGTTTTCAGCATATTTGTTTTCACACATAAATCTGTGGATAAACTAAAACTGGAAACATATTGTTTCGATGACAACGGCAGGCAACAAACATACCTTTGATTGTAACCTTTTATGTCATATAACTATGAAGAAAAAAAATCTTATTACTTACATTACATTGTTTTCATAGAATTTTTTTTATTACAACAACATTGTTACAATCAATTTATTATCTTGTTTAGAGTATTTTTACTTTTTATGGCAACCGATGGTAGAAATAATTGGATGAATGGGTGGATAATGAAAACAATATTTGTATGATGCTTGATAAATTACCGACTAACTGCACGGTAATGTTTTTTGTTTTGTTAATGCAAACATCAGATTAACTCGAAAGTGGCAGTTTTGTATATAAATTTGTGGGGGCGCCACTTCTGCTTTTTGAAAAACAAATCATGCAGCGCTATACAAAATATATGAAAGTAAAAAGTTAGCCAAACCGTTAACTAATTTTCAGAATCGTTTTATTGCATTGAACTTTTTGATTATTTTCGCAAATGCGTACAATACGCCATCTTTGTTACGATACCTTTTATGAGCTGTATGTATATACCTATAACAACACTAGGGGCTGTCCATAAAGGACGTCACGCTTTTTTGAGGGATTTTCGATATCCCTCTCCCCCCTTGTCACAAATGGTCACATCAACGCGTACGGGGGTACCATCCCCGATGTCACGTCACAAACTATAAATTCCAGCATAACGTTTGAATATCAAAATCAAAAACAAACATAAAACGAAAATTACATTAGAATATTGAAACTTCAGACAATTAAAATAAAAAAGAAAATAATTCAAATTTAGAGAAATTTAAATGAAAAAATTTTGAAAAAAATTCAATTTGAAAATAGTGAATTTAAAAATGAATGTTCATGCAAAAAACATAATTGTATGTTCTATTTATTATTCCGTTCTTCGCATTGGGTACGTTTCAAAACTTAAAGCTGGGCAACTCTTCAAAGAGTTAACCATCAGGTAAAACAAAATGCAAGGATAATGAATTTCGGACGTCACATCTTCACGATCCCCCTCCTCCTGTCACAAATGGTCATATTTTCCCGGACCCCTTCCCCCTTAAGGCGTGACGTCCTTTATGGACAGCCTTCACTGGAAGGATTTTAATGATTGACCGACCTACCGTTACACGCAGAAATCGGAATTGTGACAAAATATATGGATTTTGGTTTTGGTCAGTTTTGGTTTTCAATTCGAAAAAAAGTTTTCGAAAATGGTTTGATTTTTCGACCCAACGGTCCAAAAAAGCTCTACCCCAAAACCTATATATTTTGATGTCGACTAAATTCTGCGTCTAACGGTGGCTCAATCATCAAAATCCGTCAACTCAGTCCTGAGAAAAGTATACCCTGAAAATGAGTAATTTTTTGTTTTTATTTTTTTGTTGTTTGTTTGTATGACAGCCACCCTCAAAATTGATTTTATCAAAAAACTTTGTCCATTGGTTTCAGCTGGTTTTTTTAGTTGCGCTTGTGCAGTACATAGAGAATAAGCTCCACTTAGAACTTCTTTAGTATTTACTTAGAGCATAAGTATTCCACTATGGCACATGCACTACACTCATGAAAAATGTATTACTTTGACACAGAGTAGTAACTTTTTAACATAGTACGAAGTATTTTTTTTAAAAAACAAAAAAAAATGGTTTGTATCTCAAAATTTTCTAGAGTGTATTCCACCCGATCAGCCACTCGATATCGACCTTTAACGAACGGTACGGACCTTAACGAAATCTTTAAAGATCTATTTCGTTAAAGGTCTATATCGAGTGGTTGATCGGGCATATAGAGATACTACATATACCCTATTTATAAGAAAGAGTCCATTGCTGATAAAATGCAATCAAATATTGTTCTTAAGTCACATTTTCGAGTAACACAACAATCGTTTTTTTTATTTCTTTACATTAAAACATTTTACACACATTATATATCATTAATATAAAAGCTGAAAATCCATTATTCATATCGTTATAACAACAACAGAAATGTCGTTCCACCAAAAATAAAATATGATTTTATAATTTATTTTTTTAGGCATTCAAAATCACTGATGTGATGTTTTTTCTTTGTAAACCGAAACGATAACAGTAGTAAAGAGATAAATGAACTTTACTTATATAAATATCTCATTAACAACAACTTACATATTCCGTCGAATATAAGCTCAAATTTTGTATATTTTTTTGCGAAGTGTTTTTAAAATGTGAACCACGTGAAAGAGACGAAATAATAATTGAAGAAATAATAATTTTGGAAAATAACAAAAACCAAACAAAAAAAAAATCTTCAAAATGTTTTTAACGAATACTTACAACAAAAACAAAAACGAGAGAAGAAGAAGAAAAACAGAAAATAGTTTTCGGTTCTGTTCGAATGAAAATAAAGATCCCAATGGATTGCTACATGACTTCATTTTTGTTAAGAATGGTATCAAAAGACGCAGAATTTTGTGCTAATAGATATGTTTTCATTGCGATCCGTTCACTCAATCCTTAGAAAAATACCAAAAAAAAAAAAACAATTTCTTTCACTAAATTGGGTCCCATGACCGAAAGACGAAATAGTTCAGAACCACAGATTTATTTAACTATCAAAATCCTTGAACTCGATTCAGATTTTAAAAAAAATTCAAATAGAAAATTATATCCCAAAAGAAAAAAAAACTTTAATTGTCAGATCAACCGTTTGAAAGTGATTTCAATCCTCAAGATAATAATTCAACATGATAAATTTATAGTGTGATATCGCTATTATATCCCGGTCAACCAGAAGTGACGAAACGTTATTTATCGTTATAACGATAAATATAGAAATGGAACGGTTTTCACAGATTTTTAAAGGCCTTTATAGATTTCGAAAATGATGATATCGATCTTTATAG
>JAABKK020055033.1:0-11126 GCA_011634745.2 Catotricha subobsoleta
TGTCCATGACAAATGTCATAAATGTCACTGTTTTTATTGTGTCAATGACATGACATTTATGACATTTTAAACACTAGCCCAGCTATAATGGCTCCATAACCTTGAAAGTAACTTCTAAAAGTCCCCATAACGTTTCCACCACTTACAATATTACTTTAAAGTCATGGAACTTTTTAGTAATATTTGTTAGTGAGAACTACGTTCCCGCCATTTAAAATATTGCTACAAAATAATTTATACTACAAAGTAATAATTATAGTTCCAAAATTACGTAGCAATCCTCTATTTAAAGTTCCAACACATCTAGTTTCCAAAAATTGTCACTTTGATGCTGGCTGGGGGCCTCTTCCACCATTTGTATCACATTTATATTCTCAATAAAATATAACGGATAAAATGATAAATTTTGTAAGTCAATCAATTGTTTTTTGTTTTTTTTTTTTTTCGAATCAAATTAAATAACCAGCTTAATAATTTGTTGATTCATTTTTAGGACAGACAGGAAACATTTAGTTCGAGTCTACACGTCCTCAGAAATGAAATGTAATAAAACTTTCCATTCTAATTGTGATTTATAATAAAAATTATTTTTAATATATAATTTATAATTGTATGTAAAGTGTGATTGGTATAACCTATGTACGCCGTGTGTATACGCATATAAGCATTATATTATTTCAATTTGTTATAAATATTTTTTTTTTTTATATAATCCAATAAATACCCTGGTGTGTAGCTAATATACATGTGTTGCATTCAATATTAAAATTGTATTAATTTTTTATTTTGTTTGTTTGTTTGTTTTCTTTTTGTTGGTGTACAAAAGTAAATTTTACAATTAAATTTTCTATACAATCAACAATCAAATGGTGAATATTTTAGCTTGAGGCAATTCCAGAACAATACGTATAATTTAGAAAACTATAATTTCCAGCAAAAAAAAAAAAAGATTTTTTTTTTCATCTCGACAGTTCATTTGCAGTTCCATCGAGTGAGATGAAAAAAAAAAAATTGAAAAAATTATAATAAAATCTCTGACTTGTGTTTGGTAATTGAATTTTTTTGAAAGTCAACTAAGTTTTATTTTCAATTCAATGTCTTTAATAACGTAATTTTCTAAGACATCGAAAAATTAAATCGAAAATTTATTTAAAATTCAATTTTCAGATAATATGTTTTATTCGTCACCAACATATTTTTGTTTGTGACTATATTTACGTAATAAATGTCATCTAATTAATAATTATATAATTATGTAAATATTTAAATTTAAAACAAAATATTATCATTCCAATTAAGTGCCACAAATGAAAAAAAAAAAAAAAACAAAAACAAAACCACAATTATGCATATTGATGAAGTGAATTCCTTTTCAGTATTTTTTATTTAAATTCAAAATTGACATTTATATATGATTTAATATAGAGAATACCAACGGATTTTAAAATAACCAGTCTAAATATATGAACAGCCCACGTAATGCGAATTTCTCACTAATCACACTTGTATATAGTTTGAAATTCAATGTGACGACTTTATTTTGTGTGTTGAATAAACTGACAATTATTCATCTAGAAAATAAATGATAGAAAATGAGCTTATTGTTCAAATGGTGTGCATCGGCATTCCAGCCAACAAATACAAAATAGGGTGTGTACACATTTTTTAGTACATAATAAATTGCATTATAAATCTATGCTATAGAAACATAAATTTATATGAATTTTATAAAATATATAATAAAGATTTTTTAGTGATTTACGAAATAAATGCTGGAAGGCAATGTTTTGATTTTAATAAACTAT
Organism: Catotricha subobsoleta; assembly: GCA_011634745.2. Taxonomy (NCBI): domain Eukaryota; kingdom Metazoa; phylum Arthropoda; class Insecta; order Diptera; family Cecidomyiidae; genus Catotricha; species Catotricha subobsoleta. The sequence continues at coordinate 1,806 of JAABKK020055033.1, forward strand.
TCCGCATGACAGACCGCATATTTATGCGAATTATAAACCAAATGTATTTAAGTATTGTTAAGAGCGACTAGCTATAATTTTACGTTTACTTGGACGCAAAACATTTGGCTTATATTTGTTTTTTTGCAAAAATATTTTCAAATCAAGAAAAACCAGTTTTTAAATGCCGATCAAATACATATACAAGAAAGATATTATAGTATTAACAAATAGTGCCTAAATGAAAAACTAAAAAAGTTGTGAAAATTTAACAATTAAATGAATCATTGTCTAAGCAATCAATTAAATAAATTATTGTATTAATGACTTGTATTAGAGTATTTAACGAATCGGTAAATTCCACAATTTCAAATGTCACAAAACAAAAAAAAAACATGGTTGATTTCACAAAGAATTGACACTGACGATTATAATTTTTTAAATGAAAGTTAATAATATTTTAATAAGTGGTTGAAAGAACGGAAGTGAAATAAATGTTTAACTGGCAATCAATATCAAATATGATGATGAAATTTATTGAAGTTCATTTTAATTCTAAATTTTACCATTAATATACCTGATCGAAACATCACATAGATATTTCATTCTTTACATTTTTTTCATTTTTTTATAGTAAATAGAAATTTTCCATTAAAATATTTGCACAAAATCTAACGTTCAGTCGAACCACACAAAAAGATTTGTTGATTTGGTAATAATTTAGCGGTTTTGCTAACTTATTTACCCATAATTTATAGACAGTTTCTTTGTGGTCGCTACAAAACCATACCAAGCAAAATATCACCTGAAAATGTACAAACCAAGCGACCGGCAGTTTTATGTTTTACTGAATAAACAAAACCTGTTTCATCGAAATATTATTTATCGACCATGCACCGTATACGTTACTCGTATTTTCTTTATACTAAAAGAGTTAAAGTAAAAAAAAAAAAAATTAATTATATAAAACTGAAAATATTCGTATTTGCATGGAATCGAAGAGACAAATGGAATTTTACAATAAATTATTTTAATTTAAAACAAATGACTTAAGCGACGAACCTATTTTTTATTTTTTTTTTTTTAAATTTAAATTTAAATTATATTTGTTTTATTTCGGTTATTTATTTATTTATTTTTCAAAATAAGAAATGCGAATTTATTTTTATTCACAGATGAGTAATTTCCAACACATCCAATATTTGATTAAGAAAAATAATTAACACATTGGAATGCTAGTCGGTTCGTTCGAATTTTAATGTAAATATACATTTTTCGGGGAATTTTATTTACGAAAATAGTTTTGCTGTAACAATATTTACTACAAACGACGATATATTGATATTCGGTTGATATAGCGAATGTGCTGATACATATTTACGATTTACAATTCGATTAGATTCATCTATTTGAAAATCAAAAAGAAAAAAATGTCTAAGTGACGGTGTAAAAATATAATGTTCAAATAAGCTCTTCGTCATCATACTAGCAAATATTCAATTATATTCTTTTGGCTTCATTTGCTTATATAATTATTTAACAATCGAAAAATTCAATGCTCTAATGCTTGCTATTTTTGTATTTTTTTCTTCTTTGTCATGTTAATATTTTGTTCATTTTTCTTTCAAATATATCACAATTACAGTTGGCAATATAAGAAAACTCCAATTAAAGAGATTTGTTTTTGTTGTTGTTGTTGTTGAAATGGCATTAATAAACATATTGGTGCTTAGAGCATTGGGTGATTTAAACAGAATCAAGTTATTGGTTTTTGTGTTACCTTGACGTCAATTTATTATAATCAGCCTTTCAATTTTCATTTTATATATTTGTTTCACATTCATACACAATAATAATTTTAAATATTATTATTTGTGTAAATAGTTTGAATTTACATTTGTTATAAATAAATTAAAAAATGTCAAATGGTTAAAAATAATTGCAAAATATTCATAATTAATAAATGATTTCGAAATTAAACACCAATAATTTCTATGTAAAATCATTTTCAATTTGAATTAATTATAATCATTTGTTCGTTTAGAGGTTTTTCTAATTTTTAAATAGTGTTGGATTGAATAATGACTATTTAAATTTATCTATTCAAAGAAAAAAAAACAGGAATAGGAATAATTAGAATCCCAGTAGAGGAAATTCTTACACAATCAGACTGGTCTAGTGCCTGTGCAACAGAGATATATTGTAAATGACCGATATATGCAGAATATATTCAGAATGTGTAAAGACCGTTTATTGTGCATGAGACATTTCTTAAAGAGACATGCCCGTATGGAAATTTACAATCTCTGTCTATAGATCATTCACCGCTTTGACATTTGGATGTATTTTGCATGAGAGTAAATGCGATAGCGTATCTCATGCTCTCTCCCTTACGTAACGTTTTTTTTACCTCCAAAACCAAATGTACCATAACCTTTTTTAAAGTTGTAAATGTTCTATAGAGTTCGTTCGGAGAAATTGTTGAATAGGAAGAAAATATATGTTTGTATTTATTCGTTGATTATATAGAGTGTTTTGTCTGGTGTACAATCTGATGTCATTCTCAACAGATTCTTATTATGACCATTTTTTTTGCTGGGATACTTGTTTTTCAAATACAATTTTTTTCACAAAAAATATATTGTATGTTTCCATCATCCTCTATTTAAAATAAGTTTTATTTTCGATTTTTTCGACCACAAAAAAGAAGAGTATTTCACCTATCACTGCTTGAAAACCTGATGATTACCCGACTTTCACATTTAACCTGTCAGAACAGCGCACCATAATAAAATATAATTCAAACAAAATCCATTTAATATCACATATATTTAACGAAACACAAATTCGAGCTATATTTTTTTTTTCTTATTCATTTCTAATAAAAAATAATCCAAAAATATTAATTTCAAAAGGTTTATCTTTTTTATTGTTTAGAGTTTTCTTTATATTTCCTATTTAAATACTTATTATTTGCAGTGATGTGATTTCGTATTGTGTACAGACCGGGCTTACGAAATTCGATTTCATTATTTATATTGTTTCTACTATTATTACACATACTCATCTTTCGTGTGATTGCTAGATTACATTTATAAAATATATATTCGAAAAATACAGAAAAATACAAAAAAAATAATAATAATAAATATATATAAGTATGGTTTTCATAAAATACCATCTTTCATAAATTGTGGTCTATTCATTGAACACAATATTCAATACAATACAAAACTATTAGCAATATTATTGTGTTTTTTTTAATTTTATTTTATTTTTGTAAACGATTTCACAGTTCTGGATTGTTTATATATTTGCCAGACATAATTATTGTTGAAGATATCATAAGGTTTACTACAGAAAAGAAATTATATAATTTGCAGGTAAATTCGTTAATAATTTTATTCAATTACACATAAAAGAGAAGGAAATGATGATTTTAGATACGATGTTTCGGACTGCCCGATCAACCACTCGATATAGGCCTTTAACGAACGGTACGGACCTTAACGAAATCTTTAAAGGTTTATAAAAACCTATAAAGATCTTTAAAGATTTCGTTAAGGTCCGTACCGTTCGTTAAAGGTCGATATCGAGTGGTTGATCGGGTGAGGTTTCATTTGTCTGATTTTAGGGAGTATATATATTAAGGGAGATTGCGCTCAATAAAAGTTATATATGGTAAAATTGATTGGGCAGTGGGAAGGAGTTCAATTTACTATACAGTATTTACTGCAATACGTAGCTTTTGTTTTAGTGCCTCCTGTAATTGGTGCCTCTAAAATCATGGCATTTATGACTCCATAAAGTTAAATATATAATTTAGATCTTTTTATTTTAAAATCTTTCCCTTAATTTAATTTTACCGTATTATCTTTCAGGCCCAGCCATAACCAAATAATGTACATATTTATACCGTCAATATATTCAAATTATTTAAATGCATGGGGCGATTAATATCAGCTCTGTTATAATTTTACTAGGGCAAATTTCCATTCGTTTAATATTACAGGTTTGCGTGTAAATATCAAATTCGAGAAACCACTATTATTATTAATAAGAAATATTTCGAATATCTACCAGCAACCAGATTGATCATTATATGATATCAATAACAATTACCTGAACTGGTTATTAACGACTAAAAAAAAATAAATAAAAATAAAATATAATTTGAAAGTTCAGCTCATCTTCACAGCAACATAAATGAGGAAGAATCCAATCCGTTTTTCTTTCACCGGCATAGCTTTAAAACATATAAGTATAACTTATCATCAGACTTTTCATTTTAAATGAGAGAGAATCTGCACGCGAAAGTAAAATAACTGGCAATAAATTTTAAAAATAATAAATTTAAAAAAAATATATATATATATGTTTGCATGACGTTGCCAAGCATTTAAAATAAAATTCACTTGACCTTCTTCAACTCACACTAAAATGTAAAAAAAAAATAAATAATTTTGCAATATTATTTCTTATTGATCACAAAATATATTTTCAAATATTAACCAATAATTTCGTAACCGAAAAATTTTTGTCAACCTTTGTATAATTCAAATCACGCACAAATCAAATTGAATTATAAATTTATATAAATAAAATCAAATATTTTTTTTTTCTTTCGGTGTGTCGACGATCAATTTGGTATTGGTTGGTTTTATTATTTTATTTTTACGCGATTTAATTTTAAGTGATTGCCGAAATATGCGAAATTTAATTTGCAACCGTGTATGGCTTTGGGTGTCTGCCTAAATGGTGGCAATTGACAACAGCCCATTAATAGATAAAATTGGTTTTAAAATGTGTGCTTAATTGGATAAGATGCGGAGGTGATCGAATCTAAGATAATCGTCTCTTTGAATCTAAAACCATTGATTCAAAATTTAAATTTAAAGCTTGTCAAACTAAATAAATTCACCACTTATACATAATTGAGCCATTTCGAATATATCAAAAGCAAAAGAATTTACATTTAGAAAAGAAAAAAAAGAATGAAAAAAAAAGAATTAAATAAATGTTCATAAAAACCTTTTAAAAAAATGTTGTATAAAAACTCCAAATTTATTTTTATATCAATAATCCATTCGAAATGATAAAAAATAATAATATATAAACGCAATCCTAAATCCTTTCACTTTTGCGAACACAAACACAAGTTCTGTTTCAATTTAATATAATCGTTATGGTTCAATCACTCTTTCACATAAATTAAATTAATAATTAAATTACAGCTCGCAGCCGAATCCAACCTACACTTGATAATTATACACTGCGACTAAACGACAAAACTTCAGAATATATAAAAAAAAAAAAAAAAATTATTTCAACCGAATAACTGAAAGTATTATTTGAAATATTTTGATTTAAGCACTTTTCTAAACAGCGCACAATCGATGCCTTGCTACAATTCACAACCAAGTCTTCGACTCAACTAAGGTGGATGGAAAAAGTTGATTTGCGCAGAGCTTTGTAAAAATTGACTACGACGGCATTTATATTATTATTATTATTATACCTATGCCATAATATGCATATATTTGGGTTGTGATGTGTGAATATATACCGAACAGGTATTTGGTGAGTATGTGTTTGTTCACTTTTTTCTATTTTTTTTTCTTTAACTTCTTTCGTTTTATATTTTTTTTTTCACTCCATTGGAATAATTTATGTTAAAAATGCGTTTTACCTCACAACCACATGGAAAATGGGTTCGTGTGTGTGTGTGTTGTGTGTCGATTTTATTCGGATGTATAGGATTTTAATGCTAGAATTAGGCATCTAATGTAACATAACATATCTATCAGCCACAGGTACAGAAATATTTCGAGACTATAAAATGTTAATAAAATATAGAAAATTTAAATATCATATGCCGTGTCGTACGCGCTTATTCAATTTAGGCGGTTTTTTTTCTGGTTGTGGTGCAAAAAAAATAAATAAATAAAAAAATAGAAGTTATATTTAGTTAAGAAAGTTTTAATACATAAATATTATTTTTTTAAATTTTAAGCCGTTTTTTTCACGTGATTTTTTTCTTCTCTAATTTGCTATAAACGCTTGTTGACGTTATATTTTCGTGAATTTTTTGTATCAATAAAGTTATTTTTAATCGTCTTCAATTTTTTTTATCGTTTTTTTTTTTTTTATTTTACTTGACTTGAATATAAACATCACCCTTCACATAATCTATCGTGCGTTGCATTTGTTTAGTTTTATTGTGTATCTAGGTGACGTTGCACTATCATTACAAACAAACGTATCAAAATTCATAATAATTTCTTTCTTCTTTATTATTATTTTTTTCCATTTTGAGGGAATACAAAAACAGGTGTTGCGTGGTATTTTATTTCTTTTAACACTCTTTATTGCCTTTAATAGATTATGAATTAAGTAGCTCTCATATATCGTTAGCTATTTGTATTAGGTTTTTAAGGAGATTAATTTTATAGAATTTTAAGTTTTTAATTCTTTTTTGAGCAATTTAATTTTTTTTTGCAAAAAATAAAGTCTTGTTTCGTAAATTGTTTGTTTGTTTGTTTGTTTGTTTGTTTGTGCGTTTTACTTCATGTTTGAGAAATTTGAAAAAATTGGAGAAAAATCAAGTACGTATTGGTTTGGCAAATTTTTTTCTGGATGTCAGGATTGGCTGGGCGGATTCTGTTCGTCGATATACCAAAAGACGCAGAATTTTTTTTCAAGAAAAATATACATACTGGGTCTTTTTTTTAACTACGCCAGGATTTTTTTTTTTTTATTTCTTACAAAAATGAATTCGTGTACCAATTCATTGGCAGCTTGTTTTCTCAAGATTCAGTGGTCAGATATTAGTGGTCAATATACCAAACGACGCAGAATTTTGTATTTGAATAAATAAATATCTATTCGTTCTTAACTTATTTCGTTTTGGCTAGTGCGATCCAATTCTGTCTGAAAGGTCAAGAATTTTCTTTTTTGTTCATTCCGAATTTTATCGACATTTAGTGAACGGATCGAAATCAAGAGGTATGAAAAAACAATAAAAAAATATTAAAAATTATAGGTATTATTTCATGTTTGCACAATTATTAAGTAATTGCTCTACATTTATTTATTGCAAGTCGTTATAGTTGTCGCTGCCTAAGAAAATTATACTCAGGTAATCTTAAATTTAATGCTTTATTGTTTAAAATAGTATCGATATTTCAGAAAAGTAATAAGAATTCTCTATTTCAAATCAAAGCTCAGAATAGATTGATGCAAATATTTTTAGAGCTACTATTTGGTTGAATAACATTCTTCTCAAATACACTTGAAATGTTTGAGGTAAATTTGAACGTTTACGATACCAATGACATAAAACTAATATTAATTTTAATGCGTAGATTCGACCCATTCCACATCAGATTTCACCACTATCAATCGCACTAAATTTATGTTTATTCACGTTATCCTCCACCAGATAATAAATAGTAGAAAAAAAAATTAATTAATTACTTAGTTTAAAAAAAAATTGAGACCATGAATATTATTTGATTTGATAACTATTTAAATTATAATCAAGATTAAATCAAAATTGACTAAAATAAAAAATCATTTATGGTAGCAATCAATAACATTCTATGTCTGTTAACATAAATTCTACACAAAATATTGAACGATAACTAAAATTTATTATTTAATATAAACTTAATGACACTAAAATGGGGACCCATCACTACATGATTATAAGAATATTATATTATTATTTAATTGTAACAATAGACGACGGGATGAGTCACATAAATTAAAATACATAAAAGTTATACCAACATAAAAATTACCTGTTGAAATTAATATATAATGAAATTCAGATAAAAATCATGTTTCGGATATTTTGTGCCATAAATGGCTATGAAGAAGTCGGTAGATAATTTGGTAGGTGGATTTATGTTTTTCTTAAATGGTACAATTATAATAATAACCCATAATATTTTAAAATTCATAAAATTATATTTAGCAAATATCATTCATACAATAACCAGTAGTAATTTTTTTTTTTTCAAATAAGACAGAACATTAAATCTTGTGTAAAGTCTATATACAGACTTCAGTCTATGCAGTACAGACAGGTTTCAGAGTCCCATATCTTGTCCGCAGACTGTGTAATAAAATGCATATTAGACATTCTTCTCGATTCTTTTCACACAAATAAAAGTTCATGAAAATTGTCCACTATGAAACTGTACGCTAAGGGCTAAACTAACCGTTTCCAAATAATGTTATGCAAGTACATATATGCATGCATGTTATAAAGTTAAATCCTTTGTAGATAGTTTGTTGTATTGTCTATTTTTATTATATGTACGTTATACGTACAAGCATAATACACCTATGTTGCAATATAATAATACGAGCGTAAGTGTTTACTTACATACATTTTGACATTAGTTTTAACATGTTTTTTTTTCAAGGGTGGAAATGTAATTTTGTTTATACTGTCTCGACAAATAATGGTTTTATGGTTAAATAAAAAGCAATATGGAAAACAGAATGTATTCAACAAATAAAGGTATCCTACCATTGTGATATCAATACAATTTAACGATCATAGCAATAAAGTGGTCATTAAAAATCATTATTTTATGAATAACATAACATACATATACGAGTATTTATATATTGGAAATAATGTTTAGTAATTTTGTGTCTAATAATTTAATTTTTAAAACTTGTTTTCAAAATAATAACTTTAAGTTGAAATGCGCTCATTTCATAGCAAGAGTAATATATAGTATAGTAAGTGGCGGTTTGTTTTAAATAAAATACGAAATTGAATCAAGTAGAGTTTTAGGCTTAATTTAATAGGAATTGAATATAATGAAAGCAAATATGAAAAATTGAAAGAAAAAGGAAATATATAACATTCGGTGCAGACATGCAGTACATAACGAGGTAAAATTTAATTATTTCATATCTACCGTCTAACATAGATTGGGTTAAACCATGCGGACGTTTTCTGTTGGTTGTACGTTAATCCATAAAGAAAAAATGTAATTAAAATTTATATGTATGAGAGAATATGGATGTTTTGACTTACGAATATATTCAAATGAATCGAAATAAGAGTTTTGTTCTGTTACTGTAAGCACTATTTAATGTTCGCGTGAAATGAAACATAGGGAATGTACTGATGGAGTTTATTTGTTAAAAAAACAAACGCTGTCAATGGATTGGTACACGACTTCATTTTTGTGAAGAAATAAATGGGGGGGAGGGCAAATTTTCCCAAAATTACTATTAATTGTTAACTAGTGTTTAAAATGTCATAAATGTCATGTCATTGACACAATAAAAACAGTGACATTTATGACATTTGTCATG